>BSBK01001653.1:730000-847471 GCA_027943335.1 Chamaecyparis obtusa | reverse complement strand
TATATATATATATATATGTCTAACTATCTATATATAAATATATATATTTCAGATATACATTTGATATCTATATAATTCTCATGTAACTCAACTATTATCTTGTATATTTTACATATTCTATTATCTAAATAGTTCATATATATATGTGATTCAATATTATTAATATGTATATTTAGATGTAATATATATATATATATATATATATATATATATATATATATATATATATATATATATATATATATATATATAATAATCTGTCTATATATATCTTACCAATATATGACTATATGAGTTTTATATATAAGTAATAATGAATATATACTATATTCACCATATATTTATTTTCATATATATCATACAAATGTAATATCCCATTGTTAATATTATGTTTGCATACAAATGAATAATGGGGGACAGAAGTAATGAATATATATTTACCTGATACATTCCTTTGAACGATTCCCCACTCTATGCATGAGGTCCTATGCAAACGATATTTGTCACCTTGTTTTATTCAGTCTTGATCATCGTACTCTCTGTCATGTATGTTTTCACCTCCCAATATCATCCCCATTATTTTGTATTCCTTTGTATTGTCTATTCTCCTGTTGACTCAGCCCCGTAAGTGTTGGATGGAATGGGATTAGTAATGCAATCTTAGCCACCCCAAAAATGTTGTTGATAAGGCTCATTGAGCACTGCAAGTAATGAGTGGAGATGTTAATAACTCTTGTCAATTCCTTCTCAAAGACCATCATTATCTTTCTTGTTCGATGCCTCATTGAATGGAGTTAATACGCTAGTATTCTTCCAACATTCATGTCCTCCGATGTATCTTTTATCACTGCTTTATATGGATTTACCTCTGTTTCTTTCCATATTATATTTGGGCAAGGTATCTGCATGGTTAACTCATATTGTTATCTATTATCTTTATTCCCTGCTTCCACCCATCAATTCAACCTTCTTAATCACTACCTATAAATGTATTCTTATTATGTATGTGGTCCCATCCTCCTTTCCTCTTCGGTTTGAAAGGAGTGAGTTTATATATCTCTCCGTTCACTGTGTTCGCACCTCTTCATTTGTGAAGAGACATGCCGCATGTATCAATCATAAGTATAATTCAAATATTATAATATTATTAACATTATTAATATCATAATATGATTAGAATTATTAATATTATTATTAATTAGGAGATATTAAATATATGTCTGTATAATAATATTTACTAATAGTATGATATTATTAAATTAATATTATGGTATTATTAATTAGATATAATAATTGAATGATTAATATTGTAATATGATTAATTATGGATTAATATTGTATTGATATTAATAATTTGAATATAGATTAACATCAATGTTTAATATTATATTGATTAATTAATTATAATATTAATTGTACATTAATTAATTATTAGCATTATATTGATTAGGATATTGATTATTAATTTGAGTAATATTATTAATTATGAATTGATAAATAATATTATTAATGTTGATTATTTAAGTAAAGATTTAGCAATATTTGAGTCTATTTATATGCATATATGTATCAATTATGGTTCATGACAAGCCGTAAAATATTAACAAGATCCAAAGGATAAAATCCAAGATGAAAATGATAACTCCAAAAGACATCCTTTTCCAAGGAGAGAGATTGATGGTTGATTGATGGGGGGAGATTAGGTCTGAACATGGCGAAGGATACATTGTCATGGACCTGGTTTGATTTCTTAGGTCAAACAATACAGAAGGATACATCTGTGTGAACCTAGTTCGATTGCTTAGGTCAGACAATACAAAAGGATACATCTGTGCAGACCTGGTTTGATGGGGAGAAAGAGGTGTTGTTGATTGGAAAATGATGGATCAAGGATAATGATGGAAGAGCATCCTGGGTGTAAGAGCAATCTTGCATCACCAAAAAATATTTCTAGTTTCTTTTCAATAAGGGCTATCTTGTGAAGAGCTGCTATTTATGGAAACTTACTATTTTTAGTAAGTTGGTCATACAATCTTAGAATGTTCTGATTTCATAGGTGGAGGTTCATCTTAGTCATATTAGCCTACCAGTTGAGTTTCATTTCCATATCATCTGTATCAATGAAGTTATTGAGGTTTTTGGGTACAAAATATTTGAGCTCAATTTTGAAGGCCTTAGAGGCTCCGGATCACAATCGACCCCCTACTTCCTAGAGCTTGTGCGAGTCAAGCACTGTAGATCAAGTCCTGCCATTTCTAAACAATGGTTATAATAGAAAAATAGAGCTACGGTTAGAAATTTATGGCCTCTAGAAGTTGGGGTATCTAAAAACATATTTTGTAATTATTTGGAGCCGACCCTATGTAAAATAAAAAGAAAAGAAAATAATTCTTAGGGAAGTCAGCCTTAAGGGCTAAATTTCTGGAACCTTCTCGAGTGGTAGAAATTTCCTATATAAGAAAGGCATGTAGTGTTGTCTAGGGAAGTTCTGGGTAGATCTAGGTAATAATTTGAGGCTTTTCCCTATAGACTATTGTAAGGGAAAATGCTCATGTGGCTTTGCATATTGTAATTCTAAAATTTGTAATTCCACATTTGTGGAGATAATAAGAAGCCCATTTTTTGTTCTTGCATATTGTTGTTATTTCTCTATTTCTATTATGTGTTTGTGATATTAAGGGGAGCACCCTTCATCAAGTGGTATCAGAGTAGGAGTTCCTGAGTGTGTAGACAGATCACTAATTATGAGGCAATTTACACCAGGACCGTGGTTTAGGGTTTCAACAAGCAGCGTGAAAATGCCTCCACGAAGGGAATGTGGCAGAAGAGCTGGTGGTGTGACACTTGAGGTTAGAGCGCTCCAGAGACAAGTGGGAGCATTACAAGAGGAGATTCACAGAGGAATGAATCTTAATGTCAGAGATGAAAGTAAGGATGAAGCCAAGGAAGAAGGAAATTACGATCAGGAAGGAGAAGGCAAAAATTTGAATCAAGAGGAAGAAAGACTTTTTCGGGCCATTTCCAAGATCAAAAAAAGACCTAAAATTGAGGTTCCTGTATTTTCAAGAAATCTTAACCTAGAGGAGTTGATTAACTAGATCAATGAATTAGAGGAATATTTTGAGTATGAAGATATCGAGTATCCTAATCAGGTCAAGTTTGTGAAGGCCAGACTAAACGGTCATGCGAAGATCTAGTGGCAAGAGATTCAATTGGAGAAAAATAGAAGAGGAAAGGATAAAATCACAAGATAAATTGAAGTGACAACTTATTCTTGTTGATTATGAGCTTGACCTATTGAATAAAATGCAAGGTTTGAAGCAAGCAAGAAGATCTGTTCAGGAGTATACGGAGGAGTTCTATTGAATCCTCATCAGAACAGGCCATGTAGAAGTTGATAAGGAGAAAGTTGTCCATTACCTTAATGGGTTGAGGTCGAGCATTCAGGAGGAGTTGAATTTGGTTTGAATGAATAGTATTGAAGAGGCATACTAGTTTTCCCTAAAAGTAGAGGAAAAGCTAAACAATAAGTTTGAGAGTAGACAAAATAGAAGAGGTCATGGTGGAAGATCTGGTGGATGGTCATATGGAGGCCAAAATGAAGATCTGAAAAAGAAGGATGAGGCTAGTAGCATTCAAAATTAGAGAGGAAACAATTTCAATTATTTCCATGATTAGAATAATAGAGATTAGAGAGGAAGCTGACAATGATCAGGAAGAGGAGGCTTCTGTGGGACATGTTTTCAATGTGGAGAAGAAGTTCATAGGGCATATGAATGTCCTCAATGCCAAGGAAGGATAGATAGGAGAGCTAAAGGCAGGGCTAGAGTTGCACATGTAGATGAAGATGTCAGATCATCATATTCTGAAGATGTTGAAAGAGGAGAAACACTAATTAACAGAAGAGTCATGTTGAGTGGTGAGAATGAACCTAAGCAAAGGAGGAGCCTATTTTGCACTAGGTGCAAGTGTGAGGATAAGTGTTGTGATGTGATTATCGATAGTGGAAGCACTAACAATTTGGTGTCAGAAGAGATGGTCACAAAATTGAAGCTCAAGAGATAGAAACACCCACATCCATATCGGATTACCTGGGCACAAGATGACCACAAGGTCATGGTCAGTGAACAGTGCCTTTTAAAGTTCAAGATTGGTGGATACCATGATGAGGTACTATGTGATATCATACCTATGGATTCATGTCATATGTTGTTGGGTAGACCATGGCAGTTTGACATGCGTGTTGTACATGATGGTCATGTGAATACTTATTCCCTGATGAAGGATGGAGTGCAACATAAGCTAAAGCCATTGAAGGACACAAAAGAAAAGGTATATGGTAATGCAAAAATATGTTTTGTTGACATGGAATAAAATTCTTAGAGGGTATGAGGCATGAGCATATGTGTTTTTCTTTAATTCCAAAAGTTGGTAAAGAGGAAGTAGAAGATGTACCTGTAGAAGTTATAGATTTGTTGAATGAGTTTCAAGATATTGTATTCGATAATGTTCCTAATGGATTACCACAAGTAAGGAAGATCAGTCATTAGATGGATTTGATTCCAGGAGCTAATTTTCCAAACAAGGCAACACACAGAATGACACCAATAGAAAGTGAAGAGTTGAAAAAACAAGTACATGAGTTGTTACAGAAGGGGTTGATTTGGGAGAGCCTAAGTCCATGTGTTGTACCAGTAGTATTAGCACCAAAAAATAATGGAGAATGGAGGATGTGTACAAATTCTAGGGCTATAAACAAGATCATAATCAAGTATAGGTTTCCATTGCCACATATGGATGATATTATGGATTGTTTGAGTGGAGCTGTGTATTTTTCAAAGATAGATCTGAAGAGTGGATATCACTAGATTCAGATTAGAGAAGGAGATGAATGGAAGAATTATTTCAAGACAAAGGAAAGACTGTATGAGTGGTTGGTCATGCCTTTTGGGCTAACCAATGCACTGAGCACTTTCATGCGGCTCATGAACAAGGTTTTGAAAGAATTTCTGGGTAAGTTTGTCATTGTTTACCTAGATATATTTTGATCTTTAGTAAGACATTGGAGGAGCATGTGATGCATATTCATATGGTGTTTGAGAAGTTAAGGGAAGAGAAACTGTTGATTAATTTGAAGAAGTGTAGTTTTGTGAAGGAGTTAGTGTATCTGGGATTTGTAGTTTCAGTAAAAGGTTAAAAATGGACCCAGAGAAAGTGAAGGCTATCCTTGAATGGCCTACTCCAAGGAGTGCTACTGAGGTAAGATATTTTCATGGTATGGCTAGCTTTTACAAAAAAATTATGAGGAGTTTTAGTAGTATTTGTGGACCCTTGACTGAAATAATGAGAGGGGATAGAAAAGAGTTTAAGTGGACTACAGGGGCAGATAATATTTTTAAACTATTGAAACAAAAAGGTAAAGAAAAACCTATTTTAGCACTTCCAAATTTTAATAAGGTGTTTCAAGTAGATTGTGATGCTAGTGGTACTACAATAGGAGCTGTTATGAGCCAAGAAGGTAAACCTGTTTCTTATTTCAGTGAGAAGTTAAATGATGCCAAGAAAAAATATTATGTTTATGATCATAAATTTTATGCTATAGCTCAAGAATTGAAGAAGTGGAGACACTATCTTCTTCCTAAGTAGTTTGTTTTGTTTATTGATCATCAAACTTTGAAATATTTGAATAGTCAAGGAAAGTTGAATCAGAGGCATTTGAAATGGGTTGAGTTTTTGCAGAGTTATACATTTTTTTTGAAACACATGAGTGGAAAGTCTAACAAGGTTGCAAATGCTCTAAGCAGAAGACAAGTTTTGTTGATAGAGATGCAGATTGAGGTGGTTGGGTTCAAGGAACTCAAGATTTTGAATCCAAAGAATCCTGATTTTGGTGAAGCTTGGAAAGCTTGTAAAGAACCTATTACTCTAGAAAGAATGAAGTGGTTGGATTTCATCATTCAAGATGATATGCTATTTAGAGGGAGTCATTTGTGCATTCCATGAAGTTCTATGAGGGAGAATCTCATCAAGGAGAAGCATAGTGGAGGATTGGTTAGAAATTTTGGTCATGATAAAACCCTTGCTTTGGTTAGTGAGAATTATTACTGGTCACAGTTGTAGCAAGATGTCAAGAATTTTTTATAGAGTTGTAGAGTATGTCATATGGAAAAGGGAGTAAAGCAACATACATAGTTGTATCAGCCATTATCTATACCAGAAAAGCCTTGGGAGGATATAAGTATGGACTTTGTTCTTGGTTTACCAAGGACTCAGTGGGGACATGATTCAATTTTTGTGGCGGTTGACAAATTTTCAAAGATGGCACATTTCATTCCTTGCAAGAAGACTAATGATGTAGTTCATGTTGCAGAATTGTTTTTCAAAGAAGTGGTGAGACTACATGGTTTACCAAAGAGTATAGTTTTAGATCAGGACAGTACATTTGTTGGGTATTTCTGGCATACATTGTGGAAGAAATTAAAGACATATTTGAAGTTCAGTTCATCACATCATCCACAAACTGATGGACAAATAGAGGTGGTGAACAAGAGTTTGGAGAATTTGCTGAGATGTTTGGTTGGAGATAAGCCAACAAGATGGGATTTGATTTTACCACAGGCAGAATTTGCATACAATAATTATGTCAAAAGGAGCACTGGTAAATCACCATTCCAGATTGTATATGGAAGTAGTCCCAAAAATACATCTGAGTTGAGAAAGATAGATAAAGGAGAAATACGTAGTGTTGAAGCTGAGAATTTTGTAGAACATTTGAAGAACGTCCATGAGGAAGTGAGGAAGCACATTACCAAGATGAATGCACAGTATAAGGTTAAGATAGATCAGAAAAGGAGGCATAAGGAATTTTAGGTTGGAGATGAAGTCATGGTTCATTTGCGAAAGGAGAGATTTCTAGTTGGTACATATAAAAAATTGAAAATGAAGAAGTTTGGGCCATGTAAGATATGAAAGAAGCATGATTCAGGAAATACCTATGAGGTCGAGTTGCCTACTGAGCTAAATATTTTGCTAGTATTTAATATTTCAGATCTGATAGAGTATCATGAAGGGGGTGTTGAAGATGAGGTCACAGAAGCACAGTGGAGTATTCCAGCAACAAGTTCAGCTACCAAGGAGATTAAGGACATATTGGATAGTTGTGTTGGCAGAAGCACAAGGAACAAGACATATGAAGAATATCTGGTCAAATGGAAAGGACAACTTGTTGAAGATTCATCATGGCTGACAAGGGAGGAGGTTAACCATCTTGGTTTTCCTCTGCACACTTGAGTCATGTCAGGGTCACTTCTCAAATTACCGCGGGTGTCTAATGCAGGAGCATCCTGGGTGTAAGAGCAATCTTGCATCACCCAAAAATATTTCTGGTTTCTTTTCAATAAGGGCTATCTTGTGCAGAGCTGCTATTTATGGAAACTTACTATTTTTAGTAAGTTGATCATACGATGTCAAAATGTTTTGATTTCACAGGTGGAGGTTCATCTTAGTCATATCAGCCTACCAGTTGAGTTTCATTGCCATATCATCTGTATCAGTGAAGTTATTGAGGTTTTTGGGTATGAAATATTTGAGCTCAATTTTGAAGGCCTTAGAGGCTCTAGATCATGATCAACCCAAGCTGATTGGAGCTTGAGCGAGTCAAGCACTACAGATCATGTCCTGTCATTTTTGAAAAGTGGTTATAATAGAAAAATGGAGCTAAAATTAGAAAGTTATGGCCTTCAAAAGTTGGGGTACCTAAAAACATATTTTGTAATTATTTGGAGCCAACCCTATGTAAAATAAAAAGAAAAGAAAATAATTCTTAGGGAAGTCGGCCTTAAGGGCTAAATTTTTGGAACCTTCTTGAGCGGTGTAAATTGCCTATATAAGAAAGGCATGTAGTGTTATCTAGGGCAATTCTGGGTAGATCTGGGTAATAATTCAAGGCTTTGTCCTACAGAATATTGTAAGGGAAAAATGCCCATGTGGATTTGCATATTGTAATTCTAAAATTTGTAATTCCACATTTGTGGAGATAATAAGAAGCCCATTTTCTATTCTTTCATATTGTTGTTGTTTCTCTATTTCTATTATGTGTTTGTGGCATTAAGGGGATCACCCTTCATCAGATAATCACGATGATCAAGGATAGTCAAAAATTGATGTTGCTAAAGTACAAGTCTAGGTGGGACAAGATATCTGATCAAAAGTTGTTGTAGGACTGATGATGATATGTATAAAGGATAGGGAGATATTTACAAAGGAGCTTAAAAGATAAGCAAAGATCCAACGGAATGAATGACATAACAAGTATCTCACAAAACCTTTTTCCATAGGTAGGATGATGGATGATGACTGATTTGTTAAGGATTGATAGTGGAGGATGGTGGAGGATTACCAAGTGTTGGGAATGAGTTGTTGCTTCCTGATGTAGGATCAGATAGGATTGGATTTGTCAACCTAAGATAGACTATTGATCTTTGAAAGATGGGATTCTTGCCGGTGTATGCCAATCTCTTGCTCGAGATGATGAGGCCTACAAAGAAATGTACAAGATTCCCTAGATAATGCTTAGTCAAAGGGTAGTGTTGGGATGATTTTGATTTAGGATAAGGATTGAGAAACTCAAAGGATATGACATGAAGTAGATGATGGGTGACTAGATAAGTATTCCTATGACAAGAGATAGGTAAGACACTCAAACCTCAAAGGGACCAAGGGATGATTGTTGAAGCACGTAGCTGGATAGGTCACGAAAACTCAAGGGCTAATTGATGCAGAGGATGGGACCTAAAGACACATATGTACAACTAAGCTTAGGTGGAGACACAATTGATGCTAGGGTACAAGACTTAGGATAGGATGTACAAGGGATCTGGTGATGAAGATGAAGCTCCAAAGATATACAAGATGATGCCCCAGTTGGGCTGGAAAGCCAAGATGAACTAATGGTGGATAGGATGATGATGGATGATGTGCCATGAAATGAAATAGATTTGGGAAGGACACATCCCAGTGATGATGATTGGATTGAGATCAAGGCTTTCCATAAGACTAGGAACAAGACTAAGGATGTGATTAGATTGGTTGGCTTGATCTTGGATGTTGGATAGCTAGAAGATTTGGATAGGATTGGCAGATAATGGAAAATTGCTGGGAGAATTAAGATATGGATGAATGGCATTGGATTGCATAGGGGTAGCCTATAGCTAGATACCAATGACAAGGGAAGTACCAAGTGATGGAAAGATGGAGGAAATGCTGAGGGATTTGGATGGAGGAACTGCTAAGAGATTTTTGATAGAGGATTTGGATAGAGGAATGCTTAGGATGAATGCTAGAGGAACCGATGAGGGATCTGGATAGAGGAATGTTGAGGGATTGGGATAGAGGATTTGTTGAGGGATTGAGGATGCTTAGGATGTGGATAGAAGAATGGTAAGGATTTGGATAGAGGAATGCTGAAAGGATATGCTTAGGGATGTTGATAGAATATTTATTGGGAGATGCAGAGGATGGAGGAATGCTACAGATTTGGATAGAAGGAATGCTTGGGGATTTGGATGGAGGAATGTTGAGGATTTGGATAGAGGAAGATATGGATTGGGAGATGGAAGATAAGGATTTGGATGGAGGAAGATATGGATTGGGAGATGGAAGATAAGGATTTGGATGGAGGAAGATTTGGATTTGGATAGAGTAATGCTTAGGATTGTTGAGAGAGGAAATGCTTAGGATATGGATGGGAGGATAAATATATGGATTGGGAGATGGAAGATATGGATGGAAGAAGGTCTCCAAGGAATATGTCACTAAGAAATAAGATGCCCCTACTTAGGATAGTTCATGCATTCAGAGGCATTTGGTGGGGGTACGATTGGATGGAAGAAGATTGGTAAGAGGATGAGGAAAGTAGATGGAAGCTAGGAAGATTGGATTGGATAGAAGATAGGTGACTAAAAAGTGTGATGGATGCCAAAAAGGTGCCCAAAAGCATGTTTACCTGGTGATCTCTATTTTGTTATCAAGATCCAAAGGAGGATGAAGGAGGTGAGAGACAAATGGGATGGAGGAGATGCTGGATAAGATGTGATAGAAGGGAATTTCCCCCAACTACAGAGAGGAACTGGGGGGATTACACATGGTGCCTGTTTGCTAGGTTTTCATCATGGTACTTGTCCAAGGCACTTGAATTGCCAAGTTTTCACCATTGGATGAATGTTTTTCTTTTTTTCTTTTCTTTTTTGATATTTTTCTTAATTTTTCCAATTTTTATGGATTTTTTGATTTGTTGTTGACCATCTAATTTGTTGTTGATGTTTTGATTTGTTGTTGATGTTTTGATTTGTTGCTAACCTTTTGATTTGTCGCTGACTTTCTAATTGGTTGCTGACTTTCTAATTTGTCTGGATGTTAGTACAACCTTATTAGGATGGGAGGATTATGCAAAGACATGGATGGGATGGGGTGGATGGGAGATATGGTGGTAGAAAGTGCTTGGATGGAATGATGCAAAGTGATCATGATAGGGAGATGTTGTTAGGACCAACATTGGCACATGTTGCATAGTCGGTGGATGAAGTGGATAGGATTTGGAAGATAGATGAAAAAATGATGGAGGATTTGTGCTAGGATATCTTGGGACATAAGGACCCAAAATGGATTTAGGAGATGGAGGAGAGGGATGAGTAGCTGGTGGATTAGCAACCTTGGATGCCATTGAGGATGTTTCTTTAAGATGCATTGTATCTTTTTTCTTTGGGATCCACATCATCTTTTCTTTCACTTTGGTTAACCTTTGTGGCCATTGGGATTTTTCCTTTACTTTGATGGGCCTTTGTGGCCATTGGGATGTAACGGCTTGTGCTTTTTCTTTGATGGGCCTTTGTGGCCAATGGAATGCATTGGATTTCTTGATTGGATTTTTCTTTTCTTGAGCACATCATTTAGAATGGACATGGAAATCTTTGGAGCTTTGTGGATATTTTACATTATGCATCTTTGATATGGCATCCAATTTGTGAGGAGCATTGGAAAGAATATGCGGGGGTGTGTGGGATGGAGGAGATATGGATAGAGTGATGGAAGGAGATTGGCAGATGGGAAATGTGGGAATGTGCCTCTATTGATCCTGACTAGGGATGGTTGGATTTTGGATGAAGGATTGAGTAGGATAAGATGGGGGATGATATTTTGGGATGTAAGGCCCTAAAATGGATTTGGCATGTGGAGGATATGGGCTGGTATATTTTGGGACATAGGGACCCAAAATGGATTTGGAGGATGAAGGAGGAATGTGATAGGTTGTTTTGGGCTACAATGATGGAGGGGAGGAATGACATTGTATTGTTTGGAGGGACGATGGGAAGATGCAATGGTGTTTTTGGAAGGATTCTTGAATTTGGCTTTAGTTGTACCAATATTTTTGGAGGAACTATCTCTAGATGTGTGACCAATACCATATGATTTTGATTGTTTCTTGTCCTGAATGGGCTCCATATTTCCTTGTTCTTGGGCACCTAGGCCTTTGCCTTGATAATTCCATTTCTTGAGCATTTTATCCAAACAAGGATATTTCTGACTTGGGTAATAAGATAAACATCTAGTATTAAGTGCCAGGGTGGAAGATATGAGACTGATTTCTTCTACTTTGAGTGGGCTTTCCTTGACAAATGCACGTGGACCGAGAAGATATAGTGATGGCAGTGGGATAGTTTGGATTGGAGGATCATCAAGTGGAGAGGATGGGATGATGGTATCTTGACTGGGATTGGGAGATAGTAACGGATCTTGAGATGGAGGAATTGGGATGGTAGGATCTTGGATTGGAGGAATTGGGATGATAGAATCTTGGATTGGAGGTGATGGAAGAAATGGATCATGTGGTGAAGGGATAGGATCTTGATTTAGTTCTATGGAATCTTCAACATGCTTTTGGACAAGATCTTCATTGGATTGGATTGGTGTGGATAGAGTGACAGGGGATTTATGGACGGACTCTTCAGATGGTATGGATGAAAGGATGGGAGATTCCATAATTGTGATGGCAGAAAGAAGGGTGAACTCATGAGGCTCATCAGATGTGTTTTGGATAATGCTAGAAGAAGGAGATGTAGATGGGAATTGGATGGAATCAACAGATGGAAGGGACTCAATGATGCTAGGAGATGAAAGATGATCAATAAGTGGGATATATGGAAGAAGGATAATAGATGGGAGTGATGGAGGAGAAATGATGGATGTAGGAGATGGATGGGCATCATCACTAATAACTTCACATGAAGGATTGAGATAACATGGATCATCATCTTTAGGAAAGGGATTTTTTGTTGGATTCCTTGTGAAACTCCTTCAAGACCTTCATGATGGAGGTTGAGGTGAAGGATTATAATATGTAGATGGTGGGGAGCTAGGATAGTCCTCACATGAAGGTGGGGTAGAAGATTGTGAACTTTCTTGGGGGGATGATGGTGTAGATGAGGAGTTGGAGGATGGCATGAATAGATAGTTCACATAGGTAGGTTTAGAGGAAGCTTGTGAACTTGAGGGACTATCTAATGGGGTAGGAGTGATGGATTGAGATATGGGATATGAAGCAGATTGAGGGATGCATTCTTCTTATGGAAGGGGATTTTGTGGAAATGTAGGTAAGAATGGAAGATGCTGGATTGAGATAAGATATAGTGGATGGAGGATCGACATAGGATGGGGGATTAGGATATTGGATTGGAAGACTAGGATTTTGGATTTGAAACTAGGTTGGAGGATAAGGAGATGGATGATTTGGATAAGGAATGTATCCAATAGGGTTGCTATGAAAGGATGGTGTTTGGGATATGACCATAGAAGGAGATGGAGGTATGAAGGATGCATATAGAGGATATGTAGGATCAAGATAGGAAGAAGGTGTGGATGAATAGGATAATTGATTTCCCTTGTCAAAGATAGGATAAGGAGAATTAGTGGATACATATGGAGGCATGATAGGATAGTTTGGAGGAATGACTGGATCACGAGGGATTTTTGGAGCAATCTTGTTAAGGTTTTCAAAATACTCATCATGATCAACAAGACTTTCATCATCATCGTGATAGGATAGAGGAATGATTAGATTCTGGAGGACATTTGGAGCAAGCCTTCTAAGGTTTTCAAAGTGCTCATCATGAGACCTTCATCATCATAGAGATAGGATGGAATAAGCGAAGAGACATAATAACCAAACTCATCATAATGGTTTTGAGACATGCTAAATTTCATATGAGTTGGATGGGGTTGAAGGATGAAGATGGATGGAAAGACTAAGGCTTAGATTAGGATGACCGAGAAGCTCAAACTAGGATTAGGATTGGAGGAAAGACCAACTCTAGAAGAAGATGAAAAGGGGATGAGGTATGACCAAGATGAATCTTCTAACCTAGGATGACAAGATTCTGAAGGTCTAGATGACTGTTGGATTTGGAGGATTTGATTGACATGGAAAAAGGATTTGATGTGTAGAACTCTTCATTTGTGTATGTTTCAACAGATGTTTTGTACTGAGTCTGAAACTTTGAAAAACACATCAAACATTCAGAACTACCTAAAGACATGCTAGTATCAAAATCTTTGCTCACAACTTGATATTTGAAAAAAGAAATACAAATGGTGAGTAGTCTTAAGATGATTTGGTAAACCACTTGGATCAGTCCTTGCACAAAGATTTTGATACCTTCGAGAGTAGATCAAGAAGCCTCTAATTATTAGTTGTTTGATTTGATTAGTGGCATCCTCCCAATCAGTTTGTACACACATGACTCACTTAAGAGCCTAGTTGACCATGCTGAAATAGTAGGGATATTCACCTACCTCAAGCTACCATCAACATGCATCGCCTAAGCTTGAGGGGATGAAGTGAGAGTTTTCTCAATGTTTTATTTCTATACTAGCCGGGGAAGTATCAATTTGAGGTCGTTCTCCAAAGAGGGAGAATTTTTATCTCTAGACATGCCTCTCTAGAAGTAGAACAAATGAACTTGTCCTAATTCAATTATTTTATGTCACTTAGATTTAACAAGGATTTGTAGAATTTGGAAAACTCCTAGAAATACATCATGAAGAGTTCATTTTCCCAAATTGATTAAGTGTGTTTTAAGCTATGATCTTCAAGCACATATGTTTAGGATGCAAATGTTATTTCCTTGAAAAAAAAAGTGCTTTTGACAAGATTTTTTATTTTGAGCATTCAAGATTGATTTTGCTTTTAGGATCCCAAATTGAACTTGCTTTTGATTTGAAATTGCTTTGATTTTCTCTTTGTGCACTCAAGATTGAATTTTCTTAAGGACTCAAATGAAATGGTTTGATTTTGATTTGGCTCATTTTTTAGAGTCATTCAAGATTGGATTTTTTACTTTTAAGCTTTCAAAAAAGATAAATTGAGATTGCTTGTTCTTTCCCTTGATCATTCAAGATTGAATTTTTAGGGTTTAGTTTAAGGCCCAAAGAATGAAGTGTTCCTAGATTGCCTTTGAGGATTTGCATGAATCTTTTAAACACTCAAGATTGTTAGATGAAGTTCATTTTAATCCAAATTAAAGCATGAAGATTAAAACTATTCTCTTTAGGATGAGTTTGATTGAGTTTTGACCCTTTAAAAAAGCATGCAGATTCATTCATTTTAAGCATTCAAGATTGGGTGCGAGTTCATTTTAAGCTTGAATGAAGTTGATTTTTCTCCTAAATAACAAAATAAAGTTAGTAGGCCTTAGGGCATTGATGTTTTTGATGAACTAGTTTCTCTTTAATGATAACCTGAAAAAACCCAATTAGATTCTACAAAACTGAATGTTAAAATTAGTAAAAAAGCACAAAATTGCCCCTAACTGATATGAATGTGCAACTATAGAGAACATATGTGTGGTTGTAACCAAAAAATGTGCAGCTTTATAATCATGCACATATGCACAGCTACAAAGAATGTATGTGAATCTTATCTATTTTGCTAAAAAGTGCATAAAAATGCAAAAAAAAATTGCAAAAAACAAATGTGCAACTTTATTGCATGTATGCGTGGCAGAAATGCATGGATGCGCAGTTCTAGTGAACAAATGTGCAATTTTACAAATTTTTGCACAATGGTGCATTTTTGGACAACAAATGCACAGGTACGACCCATAATTTTTTAAGACAACCCAATTTTTTATAAAAATGGTCGAGTTTTGGATTTTTTGAAGTAGAGAATCAGGACACGGGTCCCACTGGGCATGCCAGAATATGAGAAGGGTTATCTATATCTATTTGGAACATGCGTAAACAGGGAAATTTTTTGACTAATCTAGCATTTATATCAGTTCAAAATAAAAAACATTCAACAAAGCCACTTCAGATTGAGCAGAAACAAGTGCACCCAAGCACTATTTGATTTGCTCTTAGATTAGGGATATGAGTGTGCTCTTGAAGCACAATGAGATTATTCCCAATATTGTTTAGGATGGATTAGGACCATTTTCAAGCCAAGGAGATCCTGAAATGGCACAAAATCAAGTATGGGAAACCTATTTTTCTAAGGTTCCAAGGGTGCAATGAATGAGATGCAAGTTCTAAGTTATAGATGTGAATGCAAGGTTCATTTTAACCAAATGATAGATGTGATATGGATGATATTTAAAGATCAAAATAACTAGGTTAATCCATTAACTAGGCTAAGATGAGTTATGAAAGCACAAAAGATAATGAAATCTAACAATTATGCTAAATGGTAAGATGATCTAGAAGTAAATGAGCATGATAACAATGCATGAAATGATATGAACTAAGATAATAATTTTCTCTTGGAAGGATGAGTATTTATAGGATTCAATCCAAGGGCTTGGGTTAGGAAGGAGGGTCAGAGTTAGAGGTTTGGTTAGGGGTTGAGTCAAAGAGATAAGGATTGACTTTCATGGGTTGAATGGACCAAGGTTGAGTTAGGCTCAAAGGTCAAAGTTGGGATAAGGGTTTAGGGTTTTCTAGAAGAGTTTAGAGGTTTTAGGGTTTTCTAGAAGATATCTAGGATTTAGGGATTTAAATAAATATTAAATTTATTTAAAGTTGGTGACAATATTTATTAAATAAATAAGGATTAATATTTAAATTAGATTTAAATATTTTTGGGATGGAGTATCTTAATCAAATATTTTTAATTAAAATAGGAGAGAATAATGGCACAATAATTAATTAATTAACAAATGATGATGTCTTCAAGGGTTTTTGTAAAATAAAATATTTTTATTTTAACAAAGACTTTTTAGGTGTTTACAAAAGGATGTTCAATAATAGATTTTGTTTCATTTAGGAAAAGTATAAAACTAAAGGAAACATTTTTATAAGGACAATGAGAAATTATTCTGATAATAAAGCATAGAGGAGGAAAAGAAAATTTCTAATAATCATTTAACCATCTTAAATTCTCTCTAGCAGTGGTGTTGATAGTTCAAGTTAATTTGATCTAGGAAAGGAGTAACCTTGCTATCTTAAAATCGAGTAAGAAAGAGGAAATACTACTTGTGATTTTATGTGTTACTTATGTTCCTTTATAATATTTTTGTTTACATTCTAACAAGGTGCGAAGATATGTTTTAGTTGAGCTTATGTGCAAGACAAGGCTAAAAGTTAGTCACTAGAATCATATCCCCTGCAAAAGAGGAAGTCTACTAAGATAAAGACTCGAATAATTATGCCATTTGATCTAAGAGAACTGAAAGAGGCACCTTTGTAAACAAAAGATTAAAATTCAAATTGTAATGTAATGTTAATGTTAATGTATTGTAAATGAAGGAATGCCTTCATATTTAAATGTACTATTGAAACTAGACCTTAGTCTCGGGCAAGACTAGAGGTTTTCTTATTCGTTCTTTCCTACCAGTGTCTACACTGAATGGAGATTTTTTGTAACCTATTTTAAACTTTAATAAAAGATCTTGGCCTCAGCCTTTTACTAATAAAAAATAAAATAAAAAATTACATTTATTTCTAAAATAAAAGTTTAATATAATAAGTCTCACTATTAAATAGTTTAATTATCAAGCCTTGATAAAATTAACGAAGATACCTAATATTAATGAAATAGAATTAATTAAATGGTATTATCATTAAATATTACATTTAATTTAATTTTCTTAATTAAAAAATAATAAATAATAACAAAAAGAGCAAAAAAAAAAACTAAATTAAATACATTTTAATGAAAACTAAAATTTAATAAATAAATTTCAAAATGTATATATAAAAAAAGAAGAAACTTGTATGTTGCATTTAGAGTCCCCTTGGGATTGAGGGGGCAGGGCCCACTGCTTTGCCACGACAGTAGCGGTACCTACCATGGCAGGCCGCACAACCATGACAGTGTGGGACCTACCATGGAAGGTGTCGCAATGCCTTGGTAGTGCAGTACCTACCATGGTAGGGTCGCACTCCCAATGGCAGCGCGGTTCCTGCCATGTGTAGGGCCTGCGTAGGGGGGACCACTCCCCTCCCTACCTAAAATACATTTTTTTAAAAACCTTCTTTAAAAAAAAAAATCGTAAGAACTTTGCTATTTTGTTTTATTGTATTTATATTTTTTTCTATAGTTTAATAATATTTAAGGGTTATATATGTATTTTGAAGTTTTGAATGCCCTCTTGGGTGGTGAACCAAGTGGGTCCCACCAATTGGGCATGTCCCCAATGAGTGTAGGATAAATATATTTTAATATGAGTATTTTGAAGGTGGTTTTTTGTTTTTAATATTTTAATGTCTGTGGCAAGATGGGAAGTGTATGGGGAATTTTATTTTTTTTCCCATACATTTTTTAGAGACCTATAGGTCTCTATTTGCCCATTTTTTTGGCTTTTTCACTTAGTTTTTTTCTTTGTTTGTTTTAGGCAATAGGATCCAAATTTTTTATTTAAATGCAAACTAAGTTTTAGAAGAGTTCTATAGAATGCTCAAGATGAACTTAAAAATGAAATTTACCATTATAGCTTGAGTCAACTAAACTATTTGAACTTCCTAATTTCCTTCTATATTTCAACAAGAATACCAATCCTACTTAATATTCAATAAAAATGCAATGAGAGATTATTTTTGATAGAATTGGGGAACACTATATTGCACTATCAAAACAAGAATTACAACATTGATTTCATTTCCTATTATTGTATTACAATATGCATCATTACAATGATGAAATAAATTATTTTGTATCATTCAACAATATGGAGTACTAAAATGAACAAGATTAACTCCTTATACATTTGTATTGTCATAAAATGGAAGCACTTCCATTTAGGACTAGTTTAGCCCTCCGAGTAGGTGGTTTGGGGTCATGTCAGACACTTTCATGGGATCTCTAGCTTGGATCTTTTTTTCCCCCCTATTCTACACCTTTCTCCACCTCTTTCCAACCTATTTTTGGCATCCTGACCTAAAACCCTGAGATTCTTGACCTTAGGGTCAAGGTCAACCTTTTGGGTTAAGCTTGACCTTGACCTTGACCCTGACCCTGGGTCCATATTTCAAAATCTAGAAGTTTTCAGATGTCGAGTTTCAAAAAGTTTTATTTCCCACTTTCAGGTTAGTTGTTTCAGATTTCAAAATGGTAAAATCTTAAATTATATTTAATCTAGGTCCATTTCTAGGGGTTAAGGTTTAAATGTGAATTTAATTCTCTTATGTCGGCCTCTCTAGAATTTTGTGCCCTAGACTTGTATAAAAGGAAGCCTTCCTCTCATTTTCATCCATCAATCAAGTGTGAAATCAATTCCAACTCAAGAAAGATCTCCATCAAGTATTAATCATTCTATTTTTCCATCAAGGAAGCATTCAAGCACTCATCTACATTCAAGCATTCAAGTTCTCCATTGAAGATCAAGGATTCAAGCATTAAAGCCTTTGGAGGGATTTGGTTCAAGCATTCAAGATTCATCATTCAAACCCTAGATCTATCCATCATGGTGGTGTGATCTTCCTTCAAAATCTTTTGTTCATCTTCAAGATCTATTCATTCTCCCTTCAAGGTGGATTCCAAGCATACAATCATGGAGGTTTTGATTTACATTTGTTAGTGTTGATTCCAAGCTTTCATATCAACATACTTGTTTATATTCCAAATACAATTGCATATCTATTAAATATCATAGCTTTGTTGTTAGATCTACTTCTACTACTTGCTAGCATTCTCTATTTCAATTCCATTTTAAAGGTTGATTCCAAACTAGGGTTTGACCAAGGCAAACCCCTCATCCAATAAACAAAACCCTTTTTCTTGCAGGTATAGGTGCGGGATAGCGAATCGCAAATCACATCTGAGTACCCTTTTTGATGAACTTTCAAGCTTCATGAATAGATTTTCCATCAGAACAGTGCAGGTCAAGGTCAACATAAAGGGGTAAGATTGTGTCCTGGGGTAAGATGTTACCCCTATTTTGGGTCAAGGTCGACCTTTCTCAAAATAGAAGAAGGTTTCTAAGTTTTCTTTGTTTCTATATTTCTAGGCCAGATCCAGTTGTAGAATCTCTAGAAACTGAGTACAGATGCCAGAAAATAGTGATTTATGAATCTTCTCCTTTTCAAGATAATTATTTATGTTTTATGAAGTTTTGTATGTCCACAACATTTTCCACACATCAACTACAAAACATAAATATAAAAATATATCATAGATATATTTTTATATCTTACATTTTGGTGAACCCATGATAGACAACTCTTTCTTTTTGGTGTTGGATGCTTTTCTTTCTTTTCTTAATATTAGATTTCTTTTATGCTCTTACATTTTAAAATTCAAAAAAAAAAAAATCCATATATTCTACAAAATACAAAAAAAATAAATTTTTTTGCTATGAAGATCTTTAAGATTTTTTGGTGTATGGTTATTTTGTTTGTTATTCTTCTCTTAGCATCTCTTTATCATACTTATTATGTTTATGATAGTATCATCCATTTCATTATGTTTGTCACTCTTCATGTTTCACTTGCCTATGCTATTGTAAGATTGACTGATACTAGTCTTCTTACTTTCAAAACTTTCATTAAAGATTTATGTGGTGGACTTATTGCTCTTTTGGATTATGTGAATAATTTGGTAGATGACATACCATCTCCTACTCTTCCTAATCCTAATCCTATCCTTCCTAATCTGATTCCTAATATTCCTAACATGCCTAATTCTCCATTTGCTATTCCTAGTTCTTCCCATACTTATGATGAGGTTCAAACTATGGTTCATGATGCAGATGTGCAAGAATTCTTGGATTTACCTTCCCCTTCTTATCTGATCCAAGATGATATTCAAGGGAAGAGAAAAACAACTTATTCTAAACCTATTATTCCACCTTATACAACCTTTACTCATGAACACAATAAACAATCACCTCTTGCAAAAGCTTTACATAATATGTACTACAGGATATAATATTATGGCTAAACAAGGATATAAAGGTTTAGGGCTTGGTGTTAATGAGCATGGAATTAAGTATCTAGTTCATATATCCCCTAAACAAGATATGCATGGTCTTGGTTGTTCACAATCTCAATTTAAGGTGTTTGATTTTGATCATCGTCCTCCTCTTCATGTTCTTCTTCCAACACCTGCCTTAGATTACCCTGATACTCCTAAAGATGTGACTAAGAAGGTGTATGTTCAGTTAATGAATTTCAAGAAAGAAATCTTTAAACCTATGCCGAAAGATGCTCTCTCCAAGTACAAATGTCCTTTTCACTATAGTAATACACATTTACTTGTTGATTGTGTGCATTTCAAGTTATATGTTAGAGAAAGAGTTGCTTTAGGAATTATATCCCACTCTTGTGCGATTTTACAATTCCTTCATAGCTTTGATAAGGGGCATCCCCTTGACTCTTCAATAATATATATCTTTTACCCTCTTGTCTCATGACTGGGGGGCAAGAGGTATTTCATCCAGTCTTCTAGGATCCATAAGGCTCTTAGCATATATTTTGTCTAGACCTTAATTGGTATTCTTTCTATCTTTCCTCCCTGTGGTTTTGTATTATGTCCATAATCATCCATAGATTCTTTTTTATTTTCAAGATATCTTTTCTAAAGGTATCCCTTTCTTTCATCTCTGGGGGTCAAGGTCTTCCTTCTTTCTCTTTGTCTAGGGATCTTCTTTCCTTAGCTTAGTGGCATCTATTTATTTTGCAACATTATTTCATTATACTGACTAAATTTTTGGCTATGGATATCCTTTTATGTGAGGGGGTGTTGTCCTAGGTCATCACCTCTTCTTTATTCTGCAAATTATGTACTTTATAAATTATTTCTTTGGCTCTAGGGTTAGAATTTGATTCCTTTGTTCAAAGATTCCTCTTCCTCTTGACTACAGGGGGCTAGATGATTGAATCTTTGTTCTCTTTAAAAGATGATATTTTATCTAAAGCACTCCTCTATGGTGGGGGTCTTGTTAATAAGATCTCTTTCTTTGAGGATCCTTTTTCCATAAGTGACATATCCTTTTCATGATTATCTATTCTCTTGGATGTAAGGGTCAATACCTTTCACTAAGAATATAGTGTACATTGGTGTTAAATAGGATATCTCCTTACTTTGTGAAGTAGGTATCCTCCTTCTCTTCCTTATCATGTCTAGTAGACAACCACGATAAGGAGGGGGGCATATATAGGGTCTACCCCCTTATTCTATAGTTTACATTTTCAATATGCTAAATCCTCAGAAGGTAACACACATAAGTTGCTAAATCCTGAAGAGACATGTCACATGCTTTTTCAATTTTCAATATGCTAAATCCTCAGAAGCTAACGCACATAAGTTGCTAAATCCTAAAGAGACACATTTTTCAATTTTCAATATGCTAAATCCTCAGAAGGTAACGCGCATAAGTTGCTAAATCCTAAAGAGACATGCATTTTTCAATTTTCAATATGCTAAATCCTCGGAAGGTAACACACATAAGTTGCTAAATCCTGAAGAGACATGCATTTTTAAATTTTCAATATGCTAAATCCTCTGAAGGTAATGCACATAAGTTGCTAAATCTTGAAGAGACACACATTTTATATTTATAGTGATGCAAGAATGTGGATCTATGGGTATTTCAAAATTCATCAGAAGACACATTACAACTACAAAGTGCAGTTTTTGGGTGAACTATCAAGTTTTGCTACCTGTTGGGCTCTCCCTCCTTGGTGATTCATGGTAAGAAGGGCATCTTACTGGGTGAGGTAATCACTTTCTCTTTTTTCTCTTTTTTCTTTCATGCTAGTAAGATTAGATCATGAAGCTATGTCATTTATAGTGTTACTCTTTTCTTTATTATGTAATCATTTATGCTTCTATGATAGCTTTCCAAATATGATATTAGTATAGGAAGCATTTCTTAGCAAGGTTTCCTTTGCTAATTAATTTGGGTTTGTTTTTGTACTAACCCCTCTTTTTGTGTTCTTTTAGCTTTGTCTTTGTTTTTGCACCCTCATGCATGTATGTGGAGTTAGAATCCTTAGCTTGGGGGCTCATTTCCTTAACCAAGTGATATTCTATCTCATTGTGAATCCACTTGGATCTTTCTTCTCATTTACCAAGAGTTCGCATTGAGTCCATACTCTTGCTAAAGTGGGGGCTAAATGTATTGTCATAAAATGGAAACACTTCCATTTAGGACTTGTTTAGTCCTCTGAGTAGGTGGTTTGGGGTCATGTCAGACACTTTCATGGGATCTCTGGCTTGGATCTTATTTTTCCTCCTGTTCTACACCTTTCTCCACCTCTTTCCAACCTATTTTTGGCATCCTGACCTAAAACCCTGAGATTATTGACCTAAGGTTCAAGGTCAACCTTCTAGGTCAAGGTCAACCTCAACCTTGACCTAGGTCAAAGTCAACCTCGACCCTGACCCTAGGTCCATATTTCAAAATCTAGAAGTTTTCAGATGTCGCATTTCCAAAAGTTTTATTTCCTGCTTCTAGGTTAGTTGTTTCAGATTTTAGAATGGTAAACTCTTAAATTATATTTAATCTAGGTCCATTTCTATGGGTTAAAGTTTAAATGTGAATTTAATTCTCCTATGTCAGCCTCTCTAGAATTTTGTGCCCTAGACTTGTATAAAAGGAAGCCTTCCTCTCTCATTCTCATCCATCACTCAAGTGTGAAATCAATTCCAACTCAAGAAAGATCTCCATCAAGTGTTAAGCATTCTATTTTTCCATCAAGGAAGCATTCAAGCACTCATCTACATTCAAGAATTCAAGTTCTCCATTGAAGATCAAGGATTCAAGCATTCAAGCCTTTGGAGGGATTTGGTTCAAGCATTCAAGATTCATCATTCAAACCTTAGATCTATTTATCATGGTGGTGTGATTTTCCTTCAAGATCCTTTATTCATCTTCAAGATCTATTCATTCTCCCTTCAAGGTGGATTCCAAGCATACAATCATGGAGGTTTTGATTTACATTTGTTAGTGTTGAGTCCAAGCTTTCATATCAACATACTTGTTTATATTCCAAATACAATTGCATATCTATTGAATATCATAGCTTTGTTGTTAGATTTACCTCTACTACTTGCTAGCATTCTATATTTCAATTCCATTTTTAAGGTTGATTCCAAACTAGGGTTTGACCAAGGCAAACCCCTCATCCAACAAACAAAACCCTCTTTCTTGCAAGTACAGGTGTGGGACAGCGAATCACAAATCATATCTGAGTACCCTTTTCGACGAACTTCCAAGTTTCGTGAATAGATTTTTCGTCAGAATAGTGCAGGTCAAGGTCAACATAAAGGGGTAAGATTGTGCCCCAGGGTAAGATCTTACCCCTATTTTGGGTCAAGGTTGACCTTTCTCAGAACAACATAAGGTTTCTAGGTTTTCTTTATTTCTATGTTTCCAGGCCATATCTGGTTGCAGAATCTCCCGAAACTGAGTACCGACACCAGAAAATAGTGATTTTCAAATATTCTCCTTTTCAAGGTAAGTATTTATGTTTTATTAAGTTTTGTATGTCCACAAAATTTTCCACACATCAACTACAAAACATAGATATAAAAATATATCATAGATATATTTTTATAGCTTACAACATCATGATAACTTTCAATAGTACAACTAGCAGCAATCAAATGAAGAGAGGTTCAATTTACAATATTACAACAATGCAATCCCAAATCTTTTCTCTCACTTTGACAACAAAATGAAGAACTCTCCCAAGGTGTTTTCTAAGAAGAATATAGCCTCCAAAACCTGCAAATAAGATGACATACCATGGAGATCTCACCTCTCATCCAAGGTCTCAAAGATACCACCCCCGTGCTTGGAGAACCAAGGCTAAACGGGTGCATACAAACAACAATGCTAAAAAATGCATACATATAACAAAACTACATTGAAATCCCTTTAGACATGACTTCACAAATGGGTCACCTACAAACTCATTGAAATAGGGTGAAGGTGGGCTCATCAAGAGGAGAATTCCATTACAAATATACATATACATCCTTGAGATATTCATGCCTTCCAAGAGGCTACATTTCACATTTTCTATTCTCATAACTTTCCCTTATCACCCCCAAATGCAAGATTTTCAAATATGGCTTCATGGAGCCCATACTCCATGAGATTTCCCTTCTTCTCCAAGAGAATAAGCTCCCAAATCAATGATAAGACCAACTAACCCTTCACCCAAGGCCACTACTTCCCTCCCAAGGGTGAGTGATGCCTTATACACCCATGAACAACATATCCAAAACCAACAACAAGAAAAAGACTCAAGAAACCATGAACACCCAAATCCAACATAACAATAACAAATTTACATAAACATGGATATCGTACAAGGTCTACATATTCAATCTACACAACAATGTTTCAAACTACAAATACAAAGAGCATTCCTTCATGGCAAGATCACCAACCTTGATCCAATGCAAAATGGTAAAATGAGGTTGAGGAGAGCCCTTTTCCCTTTTCTTTATCTTCCTTCTCCAACTCCAAAACCCTAAGTGTCTCTAAAATTATAGAGTGGGTGAACGACCACTAAGTCTCTCCAAGCCCTCTAAAAAGGCCTCCAAATCCTACTCATGATTTAGCAATAAATGTGATATGACCACTAGTCCTTGACCTTACCTCTTGTCTCTCCCCTCTTAATGGTAAGTTTAGCAAGGAGTGTGGGACAAGTCAAGTGCGTGTGGCCTTCTCCATTTTCGCCACTCTTGAAGATTAGCCTTTTTGGGGGGCCATAATTGTGATCTAGACCTTCCCAGAGGCAAAATCTAGCCCCTAACTCAAGGTACCCCCACATGGTTAGCTAATTTTGACCAAAAATTCACTCTAGGGTCACTTTTAACCCCTCTAAAGTTCAACCTAAGTTTGAATTGGAATTTCAACTTGATGTGAATCCCTACACCACATCTACATGCAAGTGGGGTAAATAAATATCCTATTAGGTTGGGTGATTCTTGCCAAAGCCCTAATTGACATGTCACTATCCACATAGACATCGCAAGTGTCAAGTGACACCATAAAATACACTTCACATTTACAAACTTGACATATCCAATAACAAAATGAATTTAATCTAGTAATAAACATACAAATTACATTTACAAATAAAATCACATTACAACGAGGTTTCAATGTTACATAATTTGCAGACATTGGTCAGTATGCAGAATTCAATTTCTAATTACAATTTTCATTAAGGTAATGCTGAAACATAGTAGTTACAAAATTCTAACATCATGACATATTATCACATAATCCATGAAATATTCAAATATAACCATGATTAAGTCTTTCCCATCAAAACACATATCTAAGCATGTATAACAAAATCAACAATATGCTCTAGGTTATAATCTACATCATAAATAGAGTCCACATAATATGATCATCATAATAAAGCATAATAACATGAGTTACTATCAATTGATCAGAAAGTGTATCAAAATATCAGATCATGAGGTATCAAAATGTGAATGTATCAATAGTGCTATGATGGGTCGGGGTGAGGCCTCACAAGGGGGCACAACCCCTTACCATCTAACTCTAAGCCTGGGGAATCTTATTTTCTTGTCTTTGACACCACACCATTTGCAACATCACATCAAACAGGGGCAAAATGTAGACACCTAAAAATCCACTTGTTTATTAAAATTATTTTTAGTTAATAAATATCCTGTTGACATCATCATTAATTAATTAATTAATTTTTATTGTTATTATCCCTTCCTCTATTCTAATTAAAGACATTTATTTAAAGAACCTTAGCCAAAAACATTCAAATCTAATTTGAATGTTTATCCCTCCAAAATATTAATTATTTAATAAATTATGTCTCAAACCCCAAAAACCCTTTAAATAAATTAAATATTTATTTTAATCCCAAAAACCTTAGATATCTTCTAGAAAACCCTAAACCTATCCTCTTATCCCTAATCACTCCCTAACCCCGCTTAAGGGGTGATTCCTAACCCTCTTAGCCTAAACCCTCTCCCTTTGACTTTGGGTCAACACCCTCATTAATGAGCCTTACTTGCTCATTAATGACCCCTTACACTCTCATTAATGGCTCTTACAACCTCTTAATGAAAGCCTATGTCTTTTCTTCCACCCTTGTCCCCTATCACACTTCCCTAGTGTTGCTCACACATGTGTGAGCAACCCTTCATCCTTATCCCTTTGACCATACCTCTAACCATACCTCTAACCTTACCAATAACCCTGACTTTGACCCTAACCACCCTTCCTAACACAAGCCTCTCCTCAAAATCCTATAAATAGCCTCCCTTCTAAGAGAAAAACACCAATCTACACTCTCATTTCATAACATTGCTATAATGTTAGTTTGCATCTAGATCTTAATAGCATATCATAGGATTGTTAGATTTATTCATGCTTTCATGTGTTGTAACTCACAAATAGCATAGCCTAATGGATTAACATAGTTTTAGTTCAATCTTTTCATATCATTTTCAATCCATATCACACTTATATTGAATTTAAAATCAATTGTGCATCCTCATTAATATCTTAGAATCAACATCTCTTCATTAGCACCCTTGGAACTCTAGGGGCAAAATAGGTTCCCCATACCTAATTTTGTGCCACTTTTGGGGTCTCAATGGCTTGTAAATGATCATAATCCTCCATAAATAGCATTGGGGACATGCTCATTGTGCTTCGAGAGCACACCCACATCCCTCTTAAACGAGCAAATCAAATGGTGACCAGGTGCTCCCATTTCAGCTCAATCACAGGTGGCTTGTGAATATATTTTTCTATATGTTGATGCATGCTTAATTTAGACTAATGTTTGAATGTGTTAGCGTGCTCCCAACAGGTTAGTTTTACATCACATACACCTTCTGAAACAATTTTCCAAGTTAAACTCCTTTTGAAACAAAATACATCGCCTTGACAACACACCCAAACCATGCAATAAGACACATAACTGAGCTTCTGGAGTATCTCCTATTATAATATCAATGAAAATGGAAAAAATTACATTGATTTGAAAAGGGATGTCTAATTCCATCAATAACAATAACTCAAATCACGATCGAGTGAACCAAGAATGAAGCATCTCCGATTGGATCAATAACAAGAAAAGCTTAAACCCTAGTTAAAAAAATCTGAAACTGTAAAAATTTATAAGAAATATAAACGAAAATCAAATTATGATCTGATCATTCAAGAAAATTAGAGGGCATTCAATAGAATAAATGGTTAATCCATACATAGCTTCCTCTATTTTTTTCAAAATTATCTTCAGGGCAATCTTACAATATGAGCTTTCTATTTCAGTTTGAATGAAATAATTTGTTTTTCTAAACGAAAGCAAAAAAAAGCCATAAGATTAGGAGCTAAAAAATAGAGATAGCATCCATAGTAAGAAACTTAGAGATTTCCAGATTTAGAAACTGAGATAAGAACTGTGTATTAGAATTTGCACCTTCATAGGGTTAGTATTGTAAATAATTGAAAAAAATAACTAAATTACCACAAAGGAATAAGATAATTTAACAAATAAAGAGCAATTAAGCACTCTATGGATCTCTAGCTAGGGATGTTAATGATGAATCTCTCAGCAAGCCTCCATTAATGATAGTCCTAGAATGAGAATGAATGATAAGCTAAGCTAAATAGTTCAATTCCAAATTGAAAAGCTAATTAACTTCTATATTTGCCTTTCTAGCTCTAATTCGCAAGAGGTTTGATGCTATTCTTAAATTTGTGGATGATTAATGAGTGAATTATGTCTTGCTTTTATAGATTTTGGCAAGGGTAGGGGGTGTAGTTGAGTTGATCATGGTTGAGTTTGAGTAAAGTCCATGGTTCCACCTTTGGAGACCATTTAAATATTTTGTCCTCAAAGCTTGGGACAAGAAGACAAAATGAGTGGACAAGATGCATCCTCCAAGTGAGTGATTGAGATTCAATTTAGGCTTGATCCATGTGAGCTTGGTCCTCAATTCCTATTGGTTGATTCATTTTCCTCCCATTTGGTGGTTGAGGGAAAATAGGATTTAATTAATTGAATTTAATTAATATGTTAAGCCATGTGTACCCCTTGAATGGGTTGATTTGATTTAAATGAACTATGCAATTAATTAGATTAATTACACAATTAATTGATTTATCATGATTTATTTGATTTAAATTGAATTTATGGCTTTTGATTTTCAATTAATTTTAGATTTAAGGCTTGATTTGAATTTTGATTTGATAAATGCTTGATTTGATTCAATTGCTCTGATTTTTGCCTTGATTTTTCACTTGATTTATCTTGTCCATATTTAGGTGATTACAAATGCCCCTCTTTAAATCGATGCACGAAGCATATTGGTTCAAAGAATGCCCTGATCATTTATGATGTGAAGTCATGATCAACTTTGATGTCTAATTCGATGTGATGCAAGGTAGGGAGCAAGAGGGGCCAAACAATGGCGCACCCTAATGACCAAGCCTACAACACACATGTGGAAGGAACAAACAACAACAGTGAGAGAGAATGCCAGATCTATCATATATTATCATCAATTTGAATCATACATGTCAGGCTGTAAGGCCTTCCCGGTTATGACCTGATATTACAATGAATCTCAGAAGTCCTCAAACATGCAAGGATCTGTTACAAATCTCAATTCTAATGTCTACCATCATCTCTCTAAGAACTGCCTCTAAACTACAACCAAACATCTACATTTATACAAGAAGCTACCGAGATGAGTCAGCCTTTAGATCCATAATCAATAGAAGTAACAATCAAATCTTGGACCACACACTTCCCAATGATGGATCCCAACATTAGTTATGTGATCCAATATAAATGCACAAGTTGGCCACAACAAGAAATAAAACTAGACCCGTTGGTAAGCAAGATAACCGAGTAGCAGATAGGCAATGCCGAGCGCCAATGAAATAACTGACCGCCCAGGAGAGAACCGACCACCCTCGGTAACCAAAGGAAACTGGCCAACTACCGACCAACTCAGTCAAAGTAGAAACTGAGCAACACAGACAAAACTCCAAATTCTTTTTGGTGACACAGGATTGCCAAGGACCCGAGATGCTCTTGCATCATGATGTTTGACAAAAGATATGGATTTCAATGATAAAACTGATGTAGTGTTGATTGATCTTAGGTCCTTGATGGTCATTCTAATGATAGGTCACTGATATGATGCCTGATTTGATGTTTTGATGCCCCGCTAATGAATTCAACAATTTTCACGTTCAATGATTTAAAACAAGTTCTCTATTTTGAAATGATGATGTGATTGCATGCCCCCTCGAGAAATGAATCAAATTGTTTGTGGCTGATTTGGTTGAGATTGGGAAATTTCTATTTGTTTCCCGATATAGAAATTTGAAAATACCTTGATCATGAGAGAATTTGATGAGAAAATATTGGATTGATAAGATGTTGTTGATGCTCTAGATAAGTTGATGATGGTTTTGTATCGTTTGATGTTAGTCAGAATCACTTGGTTGATGTTGATGTCAATCTGATAGGATAATTTGATGGGTTGGTATTTCACTCTCAAGATCTAGAGAGATGAAACAATGATTTTCCTTCCTCAAGATCTAGAGTTAGGAGATTTGATGCGCTCAAGATGAGCAAATGGATGATAGGATAACTTGATTGATGTTAGATGATCAATTGGATGATTTGACTAATTGATATTTGATATGATATGATTAGATATATTTGTGATACTGAGTTGATTGGATGTTCTCATGATGCAAAATTAGGGACTGATAGAAGAGAAGGTGATGAACAGGATTAGGTTGCCCCTAGTTGATCAACATGATTGATTATTGATGATGTCCTTGATGAAGCATGAATCATTTTGATGATATATCTTGATGACATTGATGTACCTTTGATGATCAGATTGAACATGATTTTTTATGATGGATACTTCATACATTGATGATGTTAGTCAATACTTTGATTCTATATTGATGGACATTTGATGATGTGGATCAAGACCTTGATTATATATTGATGGACATTTGATGATGTAGATCTCAAAACATTTGATGATGTACCATTGATGATATCATTGATCATTTGATGTATCTTGATTTGGTCTTTTGATGATGATAACTCTACCCCCTCTTACATAAATTGAGAAAAAGGATCCACCCATGCAATCTAAATGCATTTAATCTAATATGGATGCAGCTAGTTGTCACCATTCAGAATTTGGATGCTTATTTTCATCATCGAGCTTTTGGAACATGAAATTGATGCAACCCTCACTAGTTTAACCATGATGATATGAATTTCTCTTTCCTCAAATTTTAATATTGCAAGTACACAAACAAAGAATTGATCCCTTTCATATACAAATGTCCTCGATGATTCTTTGATGAGCATGTCATTAGACGGATTCACATATTGCTATGAATCAACTTGACAAGCACTCAAGAAGAAATCAAGAAAATACCATATCTTCATCATTGCTCATCAAATCAAACATCATCAATTTTCTAAAAAGACATGATTCCAAAAATTAAGTAACACTCTGAACATTTTTTCTTTTTTGTTTGTAGATCCATATTTCAAAAAATTCATCCACTTTGATCCTTAGTTATGTTTAAGCCTTTTAGATTTTGATCTGAATTTTTGTTTGAAGATTTAATGTGTCAAATGTTGTTGTTTAGATCAAGTGTTTGGATGATTGAAATGTGATATTGATCAATAAGTTCAAGTTTAGCAATTTTTCAATTTTGATGTGATGATTTTGAGCCAACTTGTGTCTATTTTGATAAGCTTATTGAATTTGGATTGGTGCCCCTGGTTTAATTTAGCAAAGATAATGCTTTGTTGGGCAATGAAACTTTTGAGTGTTCACTTAAGATTTGCAATTTTTAGATTTTTTTTATTTTTAAAAGATTTTTTATATTTTTGGATTTTAGATATTTTGTATTTTTTTTGGATTATTTGAGGAACATTTTCATTTTTATTTTTTTAAAAAGATTTTTAGAGATTACTAGTTCTCAAACAAGATCACATTGAATTTGTCCCCAATGTCTAGCAAGGTATATGACATGAAAGATGGATTTGCAAACTGGAGATTCACCAATGAATAGGCAATGATGGATGAAGCAAGTGTGTTACCTATAGGACCATCTCCTCAAGATTATCCAAGCTAGGGAAAAATAATATCTCAATATAGGCCAATGATGTGGTGTTGGATAGCATGTGGAATAATGACCTGGTGTCATGACAATGGTCCAAAGGAGTGGACATATCAAGAGACTTTTTCTAACATTTTTTTTATTTCTTTTATTCTTCATTTGGATCAAGATTAAGGGATCAATGTGGAAAGGATCACACAATCATGATAAAGGGGTGGTGAAAGCTATGAGTGAATGATTTGGGATTATGGGAAGGCTTCTTAGAAATAATGAAGGTGGCTTTAGGATAAGCAAGATCATGATAAGGTAGCATGAATGCAATAAGTGAATAGGCTGATGGATAGAATAACTCATGTCAAGATACTTAATGCTCAGGGATATGTTCAACCTTGTCAAGATCAAAGGCAAAAGATGTAATACAGATGCAAGTGAGATCAATTATAGAAAGATGGAGGATATGATGGATGAAAATTGCCCCCAAGTGTAGAGTGCTAGAGAGGAATTACACATGATGCTTGTTTGTCAAGTTTTCATCATGGTACTTGTCCAAAATGCCACAAGAAGTGGTTTTCACCATAGGATGGATTTATTTTCTTTTCTTTTCTTTTTCTTCTTTTTTTCAATTTTTTTCAATTTATTTTTTTTGTGGGGGGGGGACTCAAGCCTCATTCTCTTTGGATACTCCTTGAAAAGGTTTGATATGATGGGCCAAGGGTGCTGAAAGGTATGCTCAAAGATGTTGATATGGTGATGGAAAGGTGATATGGTGGATAAGGTAAAGTGTGGCTAAAGATTTATGCAATGGATTGGATAATGGAAATGGAAGGATAATGAATGAGAGGATAATAAGTCTTTCCGTGTGTGGGCATGAAAAAGGGAATTGAAGGATAATGAATAGGAGGATAAAAAGTATTATCAAGATCAACATCGATACAAACCTTGAAGGATAGTGGAATAATGAAAGAAAAATGGGTGAAATATCTTGAGATTTTGAAGTAAGAGAGGATATGGATCTTGGGATACAAGGACTCAAAATACATAGATGAGATGGAATGTGTTTGGGAGAATGTGGAGTGGAAGCCTTTGGAAGCTTAAATGTCAACTTTTATTTCTCTTTCATGTGTAAGTCCTTCAAAAGTGACTTGGGAATCCACACTTTCTTTGATTTTTCTTTCCTTTTGGATTCTTTAGAATGCATTTCTTCAATGAGGGATTTAGGAATCCACATTTTATTTGATTTATTTTTTCTTGATGTACCTTTGTGGTCTCTTGAATATTTATTTTTTTCTTTCATTCACATGTCGATTAGATGGGACATGGTGCTCTTCATACATAAGTGGATTCTTGTATTTCTGATTTTTATGTTGCACATCCAAACTGCTTCCAAAAGACTTGGGATTGGTGGATGAATAAGGTTCATATGGTTGGTTCATATGGATGGTCTAATATGGAGGATTGACATGGATGGGTGCTTGGTTTCTCAAGTATGTATGTCTTTTTTGATCTTGATACATGGTAAGGTAAGGGGATGGTGGGATAGGGATGGTAGGAAAGGTTGATGGAGGAATGTAAGGGCCCAATATGGATTTGGAGGATGTATAAGAAATATGCTTATGCGAAAATGGAGATAAATGGTATGTGGGAGGGATATCAACATATTTATTTTAAGTTGCATGGCCAAGGCTTTTGTCTTTTGGATTTATCTTTGTACCAATAGGCTTATATGTAGCTTTGATAGGAGCAGTTGAATCTCGAGATAGATATGGAGGCTTACGAAAGGTGGATGTTGGGGTACTTTGATCTTGACAATTATCTTTTGATAGCCTAGGAAGAATACTTTTATTTTGATTTTCAATAAGTTCATTAGAGATGGAAGGAATACCTTTATATTGCTTAGGAGATGGGTATGATATAAGAGGTGAAGGAATATGGGGTGTTTGAGATGGAATGATATCTTCTTGAAATAAATGGAAGGGTATAAAGGATTCAACATGGGATTCTTGGGATATGGGACTTTGGTCAAATATAGGATAAGGAGGGATATTATCTTGATCTTGATCCTTCATAAGACTTGTTTCTTTTCACTTTTGATTAGTTTCTTGACATGGAGCCACTTCTAAGGACCATGTAGGAGTTTGGATCCGCATGAGGGATTCTTGAAGGGATGATGGATGTTCATTTGAAATAGGTACAATAGGCATTGTAGCACATGAAGGCTTGGATTCTATAACCTTTGAAGCAGGAAAGAAGTTTGTAGAAAGATGTAGGTTAGCTTGGATCTCTTTTAGAGGTAGCCCTTGAGGGTATACATAGTCATTATGAAAATTGTTTGGATCTTTATTTGATAGAGGAATATTTGATAGCCTTGCTTCTATATGAAATGGACGAATGGTGGAATAGGTGAAAGCTATAAGAGGACCACTACTAGATATGTGTTCTTAAGTTTGATCTTTCTTGAGAGTAGTATCTTCATTATATGAGTCATTAGGATCTTCAATTTCAATTATGTCATCATCAATAAGATTTTGGATTTTATACTTCAAATCCATGCAATCTGAAGTTTCATGCTCATTATGTCTATGATATGCACAATAGTTAATCAAAAAGATAAGACCACATGAAGTGATTTGAGGCAACGTGATGAGATGATTTTCAAGGAGTTTTTCCAAAGTTGATTTGTATGAAATTCCCAAAGGAGTAAATGATCTATCCCAAGGATATTTGGATGTATTTGTGTTTCTCAAAGAGTTATCATATGATGAATATTGTTGAGAAGGGACTAATTCCTCTTGATTTTCTTGATCAAAGATGAGATTCTCTTGATATTTTGAAATAGGTTCTTCATCAAATATTGGTTTATCATTAGGATATTTTTGATCAAATATAGGGTTTTCATGATATTCTTTTTTATCAAATTTTGAATTATCAAAGATATGGTGTTCATGATGTTTTTCTTGATTATATAGGTAAGGAAACAATGTTCTTAATGAGAATTGGTTGGATAATGTTTCCTTGTCCTTTTCCATTTCTTAAATTCTTGTGAATAGAATATTCTTTTGAATCTTTATTGTTAATTGATTTTTGGATCTTAATGGATGTTTTCTCTTTGTAATCAAATACCTTCAATCACAACACAATAATTTTATTAATTATCACAAGAAATTCTTCCAAGTAATGTACCTAAGGTCAAATTTGGCTTTTAAATGGCTCTAATGAGGTAGGCTTGCTAATTTATCAAGGTATTTAATCAAGATTCCATTCAAAATGAATATTAAACTTTCATCCTCCAAGTATATTAAGAGGCTTCCCACCACCGATATGTCAGAGTTTTGCGCAATCCCGAAGGACTACTTGAGGAAGTTCAAAAATTTAACACCCTTTTGTCACACACCCCATTAAGGATGCATGCATTTCATTTTATAGTGGGTTGGATTATTGTGGAAAAGGTGATTTTATCCCACTTTGGGTTGTCCCTCTCACCGGCCTCATTAAGGAAAATCTCGGGAGGTGAGCCCACTATAGATCTAGCATGTTCATTTTGAAAGCAATAAAGTGGAATGAAGAGATAGGTTGTGGGAGTTTGATTCACCAAAAAGGTGAAGAGAACATCCCTATCTACTTCTCAATTCCCAAACACTTTTAACAAGGTTCAATTACCAAACCCACTAACTAATGAGAATCGAGTATTTCTACTCTTTTCTACAAACAAGGGGTTATTCAAATTTAGTGCTTGATTTACTTAGCCTTTCTTTTAATCAAGAAGTTTAACACTTTTGGCATTTTGATTCACTTAGAAAGTGAAGAGCATAGGCCTAATGTCAAATTCCTCAAACAATAATAGGCACTTTAATTACTAGATTTTGAAAATGGAAAAGCCACAATTTAAGCAAAAAAAATGACTAAGTTTGAGGCTTACTTTCAATCGATGCTAGCAAAGGCTAGGGGCATTTTTGATGAATTTTTTATTTTTATGCTCACCTAGTGGCGATCGTTCCTTTCCACTTGCTTCTCCTCCAAAAAGTTAGTCAACACAACCAGCCAAAATGAAGAAAACAAGAATAACTTTGAATTTAAGCCTTATTTAACAAATTTTAGTAAAACTTGATTAAGGTGAATAAATCCAATTAAGTGATATGAACTTGGATTTATATACTTCTACAACCTTCAAATATTGTTCATATACCTTTCTTTCTTGCTTAGAATCCTCCAAAACTAGCTTGATGTGAGCAATATTCTCCTCTTTGATCCTTTTTGTTAAAGCTTTCCCTTCGTGATTAAATCTGGTCTTTGGTTTTTTTAATTTTTTTTATGACCGGCCATCCTACAGACATAGAGAAAACATTTTTTGGCAGTCAGATTCTGTTAATTCTCAATTTAATCAAAAGCGCTATTAAAATGATTGAAAGTGCTATTAAAATGATTGAAAGCGCTATTTAAATACTTGAAAGCGCTATTTAAATGCTTGAAAATACTATTTAAATGCTTGAAAGTGCTATTAAAATGATTGAAAGTGCTATTTAAAATGATTGAAATCTTAAAATGATTGAAAACGCTATTTAAATGCTTAAACACATTGTGGGTCAGATTAAAAGCGCTGCAAAAATATTTAAAAGTGTTGAAACAGAGATCAAAAGCATTGTTAAACTTAGCAAAGGCATCAAGAAAATTGTAAAAGCACTGGAGAATTGTTCAAATGTGCTGGCTAGTCAGGGCAAAAGCACTGAAAGAAATTTAGAGAAAAGCCAGAAGAAATCAAAAGCGCTAAAACTTCGTGTAAAGGTGCAAAACTTTGTCATCAACGCGATGTTTCAGAGCTCAGAAGTGCTGGAGAAATTGGTAAAAGCACTGCAGAAAGTCTTAAACGTGCTATTTCACCTACAAAATAGAGAGTTAAACATGCAAAAAATTGAAAATATGATTTTTTTTGGATTTTTAGAAAAATGAGGCCTAATGCCCCATGGTGGGTGCCATTTTGTGTACTAGAATTTGTACCTTCATAAGGTTAGTATTTCAAATAATTGAATAAAATAACTAAATTACCACTAAGGAATAAGATAATTTAACAAATAAAGAGCAATTAAGCACTCTATGGATCTCTAGCTAGGGATGTTAATAATGAAGCCCTCAGCAAGACTCCATTAATGACAGACCTAGAATGAGAATGAATTATAAGCAAAGCTAAATAGTTTAATTCCAAATTGAAAATCTAATTAACTTATATATTTGCCTTTCTAGCTCTAATTTGCAAGAGGTTTGATGCTATTCTCATATTTGTGGATGATTAATGAGTGAATTATGTCTTGTTTTTATAGATTTTGGCAAGGGTAGGGGGTGTAGTTGAGTTGATCATGGTTGAGTTTGAGTAAAGTCCATGGTTCCACCTTTGGAGACCATTTAAATATTTTGTCCTCAAAGCTTGGGACAAGAAGATAAAATGAGTGGACAAGATGCATCCTCCAAGTGAGTGATTGAGATTCAATTTAGGCTTGATCCATGTGAGCTTGGTCCTCAATTCCTATTGGTTGATTCATTTTCCTCCCTTTTGGTCGTTGAGGAAAAATAGGATTTAATTAATTAAATTTAATTAATATGTTTAGCCATGTGTACCCCTTGAATGGGTTGATTTGTTTTAAGTGAACTATGCAATTAATTACACAATTAATTGATTTATCATGATTTATTTGATTTAAATTAATTTTATGGCTTTTGATTTTCAATTAATTTTAGAGCTTGATTTGAATTTTGATTTGATAAATGCTTGATTTGATTCAATTGCTTTTATTTTTGCCTTGATTGTTCACTTGATTTATCTTGTCCATTTTCAGGTGATTACAAGGACAACTAAAAAAATCACAAAAACAGGCAAGAAAAACAAGTCACTTAAAAACCTAAAAATATTGTTTGAGTCTATTATCGGAACAAAAAAAATGGGAAAACGAGAGAAGGGCTGACAACTACCGGTGGAAAAAAGTAATTTTCAGGAGCAAAACACATATGGTCCCACACAAAGCCTATCGGCTTAATAATAATGTATAAGACTAATAAATTGTATTCACCAACTAAATTTTGCAACACAACTATAGGAGTTATATGCACTTTTTAAAAATTTCATTTAATACAAATACCATTTATTTACGAAAAATGAATCTGTAAGTATGCAAGGAATAGTCAAACTAAATGTAAAGTAAATTGCTCAAGGGGTGTCTTTGACCGGCTGGATCGGTTTCTTCCAACGACTCATCGCATTCAAAATTCAAAATCAAAACCCTCAGAGATTTTGATTACATGAATGCATGCCTTTAAACAAGAGCAAAGCCAACCTTTTCTTAAACTAAGTGGCATCCTCAGAATCCAAGACGAGTAAAGAAAGTTGTGATCTTCATTATAGCTAGAGTCGAATTGAATAAGGATGAGTATAAGCAGGAAAATCACTCTAAGGGCTAAGGCAAAGCAAGGTTTGGGTGAGCAAAAATTAGAGACACAATACATGGGTGGCTTGTATGTGACGGCAGAATCGAGATCACGGATGGAAGCTTACAATCGGCTACAGGCGAGCATCGTGGCCTTTGGAGAGAAGCTCCCAATTCCCAAGATCATGGTGGTTGGTGGTTAGTCAGATGGAAAGAGCTCCCTATTGGAAGCACTTCTAGGGTTCAGGTTCAATGTCTGAGAGGTCGAAATGGGCACCCGCAGGCCTCTTATGCTCCAAATGGTGCACGATCCTTTTGCGCTTGAGCCCCTCTACCGCTTTCAGGTCTTTTTTTAACTTCTTTATGGATTTCTTCACTAGGCTTAGATGCCACAACCAAGAAATTTTTCTTCAATCAATTTCATCTCTCGAGACTTTAATCGAGCTTGATTTCTTGGAGTACATGGAATCCAGGATTTCAAACCCTATATTTTTACCCAATTCCATTATTTTATCTCTGTCCCCTCGATTTACATTTAGGTATTCATTATGGCCTTAGATCCTACAATGCAGTTGAATGCACTATTTTTGCACTCTATCACATTTATTGGGGAGTGGAATTTGGGTATCTGTTATGTAAGCCCTTCTTTTATTATAATTTGGTTTAATCACTTTCCTAATATTTAAGAAATTTGATTCATTTGGCCAATGCTTTATCCTCACTGTTAAATATGGTCTCTAGATTTTTAATCCTTTTATGACCTATCATCCTACAAACACATGAAATTCATTTCCTGAAAGTTAGATTCTGCAAATTTGCAATTTAATTAAAATCACAACAAAACTAATTGAAAGCATTATTAAAAAGATTAAATGCGCTGCATAATAAATCAAAAGCACAAAGATAGAGGTTAACGTGTTGTTTCAACAAGCAAATGCACTTAAAGAAAACTTCAAACACGTTGCAGAACAAATTGGAAGCGCTTGGTAGTTAGGGCACACACGCTGAAAGAATTAGAGACATGATAATAGAAGGATTAAATGCACTATTTGGCTACGCAAAGGCGTAACACTTTATCATGGAAGCATCGATTCAGACCTCAAATGCGCTATAAGAAACCTTGTACACATTGCAAAAACTGTCAAATGCACTGCAGGACCTGTAAAACAGAGAAAACTATAAGGATATGCAAGAAAAATATAATTTATCTGAATTAAAAATTAATTAGGCCTAATGCCCCACAGTGGGCACCATTTTTGTGATGTGGAAAGCACCTTCATAGGGTTAGTATTGCAGATAAATGAATATAAGAACTAAATTACCATAAATAGCAATCTAATTTAAGCAAATAATTGACAATTAAGCACTCTATGGACCTCTATTTAGGTCTGCTAATGCAAAGCTCTCAGCAAGCTTCCATTAGTGACAGTCCTAAAATGAGAATGAATGATAAAGCAACTAAAAAGTTCAATTCCAAATGAAACTAGCATTAATTAGTATTAGGTTTATCTTTCTAACTCGAAATTGCAAGTGGTTTGATGCTATTCTCAGATTTGTGGATGATAATTGATTGATTTATGTCTTGCGTTTATAGATTTTGGCAAGGGTAGGGGGTGGCGTTGAATTGATCATGGTTGAGTTGAGGTTTAGTCCATGGTTCCACCTTTGGAGACTATTTAAATAAATTATCCTCAAAGCTTGGGACAAGGAGATAAAATGGGTGGACAAGATGCTCTCACCTTATGTGTGATGGAGATTCGATGTGAGCTTGATCCTTAAATCCTACTGGTTGATGCATTTTCTCCCATTTGGTGGTTGAGGGAAAATTAAGATTTATTAATTGAATTTATTTAATATGTTTAACCATGTGTACCCCTTGAATGGGTTGATTTGATTTAAATTGAACTATGCAATTAATTAGATTAATTGTATAATTAATTAATTTATCATGATTTATTTGATTTAAATTGATTTTATGGCTTTTGATTTTCATTTAAATTTGAATTATGACTTGATTGCAATTTTGCTTTGATTTTTAGCTTGATTTGATTTATTGCTTTGATTTTGCCTTGGTTGCTCACTTGAATTAATCTTGTCCATTTTCAGGTGATTACAACAACTTCAGCTACAAACATGAAATAACAGAACATAGATAATTTCTTTAGGTATTGGAGATGGAGTACGAAAGCTTCCAATAAGCACCAATGGTCCAATTAATGAAATACACAATATAACATTAATTCCTGTCATAAATGGAACACAAAATAATATTCTTTGCTTTGAAAGAAAGGTGGTAATCTGCCATTCATAATGTATGTATTTATTACAAAGTAACCAAAGAACTGGTATAAGCTTAAGGAAGGATAAGGTTGCAAATATAATTCTAAATTTTATAATCAATCTCTTTATAAAATTGTGTAAATCCCTCATATGGTGTAGTTCTGAGTGTTCCAAAAATTGTCAGAGATAGCACATAAGATTGGAAAATAAAAACCCAACCCAATAATGGAAGTGGTTTAGTTTGATATGCAAAAGAATATCAAATTCATATTAAAATGGGTGAAGCTTTTAGTCATGCAATGAAATAGTTAGTTTTGATTGTATTCAATCATGCATATAATAATTTAACATATTATTATTTGCACAATCAAACATAAATATTATATACAAATAAATTTTGAAACAATTGTACTAAAACAATAAGATTGAGAAAGTATAGTCTTATTGATTGACATCCAAAATCCAAGAGACATTAATTATAATTTATGATAAACATATGTCAATAACACAATATTTTAAAAAAAATAATTATTCCCCTATAATCAGTATTGTTAAAATGGACTTAAACCATTTGTGGTTGGTCATATGAAATTTCAAAATTCTTATTCCAATAAAAAATCAATAACATATAACTAGATAGAGACGTCTCTATAGGTGTGGGGTATAGATAGAACATGTGTATAATCCCATACAAAAGAAATTAAAAAAAAATAATCAACACATAATGGTTGAGAACTTATCATAATTCATGAATAAAATTATAAATATCAGAATATAAACATGAGAAAGATGCAAATGATAACATCTATATCTTGATGATGCATCACTCGGGGTGATCTGAAACTTCAACAAAAATACATTGCACAGATCATTCAAAAAGCCTTCTTCTCCTATGGTAGACTACTGAGACTTACAAAACCTAATAATTAGAAAAGTGAATAATGAATTTAGATCATGCAACCTCTGGGCTAATATGTAAAAACATGCATGTAAGGAACAAAACATTTTCTCCAATTTTATCAAGTTCCTCACACAGAAATAACATTTTTTAATACCCACAAAAACAAGATCCATGCACAATGAAAAAAGGAATAAATAGATAAAAGCCTACCATTTAATAAATTGTGAAGTATTAAATAGATTAAGGACACTATTATTAAATTGTGAAAGATTTTTTTTCTAAGTGTCTATATAATTGCATTAACCTAATGTTTATTTAGATGTACATGCCTCTATGAATTGGTTTATAATTATTATTTTTTATTTTTTAAATCATAATCCCCAAAACTTTCACTCTTGTCATTTTTCATTCTAAAAATTGCATACATTGAAAAGAAGTCTTGCAAAACAATCAAAGTGACATTATTGAGGGAAAAAACTAGAATTTATGTATAGAGGGCCAGTGGTCAGCTGCGGAGCAGTTGAGAGTAGCTATCATCAATGCTTTAAAATTAAGGCTTTAAGTTTTTGGTATTATACTTATTGTATCGCTAAGCATCAATACCTCTGGAATTAAGTTATTTACTAATGGAAACATCAGGCAACATATAGACAACCCTCAAAGTGTAAATGGTGTAGGGATTTTTACCAATCATTACAAGTGGAGATACCCTGGTAGTACACAAACATGACTAGTTTTCTTGTAGTGGGATACACAAATTCTACCTTGAAGGAACAACACTTTAAATTCACAAAGATCACACAAAATGTTAAGTTTATGCTTGAGATACACACATCAGCTTATTTCATTCTTCACCCATGATATTTTCCTATTCAACTATGTGAGATGTCAACTTTATGAAAAATGTGAACATTTGTCCAGCCTTTATAGCTCATTGCTTGACATATGAGATAAAAGGTTAGTGCAAATTGTAGAGAAGAGTAAATAACCCTAATAAAAACCCTTACCCAAATGGATAAAAAATGGATTATGGTTGGAAATGTCCTCCAAGTTGTGGAATGGTTGTAGTGTATACACACAAAATAGATTTGTTGAAAAGGATTTAGAAACTTTCAAGAAATGCACTCGGTGGTGTAAGGTCACCATCCTCCATGCCTATGTCATGAACAAGCATTGAAACAAAGCATGGGCATTAATAGAAGCATGGAGTAGGGCACATGAATTTATTAATGCCCTGACAAACATTTATGTAAAAAGTGGAAATGTCATATCATGGGAGGTATTGCACTTGCAAGATATGTACACAAATGGATTTAGTGAATTGATTTTTGAAGCATTCTCCAATGAGTGGCAACGACCAATCAAGGTTTGTCATTTTAGAGATGTCTTTTTTGCAGGGGACTGCCAATGCATGGTAAAGTAGATTTCTCATTTATTATAGAGGGAAATACCCATGATAGAAACATATTCACAAACTATGGAAGCATATGCAAGGCATACAAACTTTTGACAGAAAGGTCTAGAGAATGCGGTCTCATGGAGTGTCGTGTTGCAAGTTGTACACAAATGAAAATTTTGAATGGGTCGTAGAAACTTCCAAACTAATGTTTTGCATATATGAAGTAGATTCAATGACTTTGTCATCATTCCCTTGTCGAATGGGTGCAAAATGTAGAAGTATAAACACAACATGTTGCTATACACTATTTAGTGAGGGGGGAAACTTTGTATAAGAAGATCATGTCTAGAAAATGGTTATTGAAACCTAAGAAGGGGAGCCCACAACTTCCAGAGAATATGTAAAGAACCCATTTATCAATATTAGAAAAACTCGATGTACTTTGAAGTGGATAGTCTCACGTGGGCATAATTTTCCAAACTCACTTTTTCGCTAAGAATTAACAAAATCCCTATAGACGATTATGTAATAGCATTCAAAATTCAAAATTCCTTCCAAAACAATTTTCCAAGTTAAACTCCTCAAACAAAATACATTGCCTTGACAACACACCCAAACTATGCAATAAGGCACATACTTGAGCTTCTGGAGTAGCTCCTATTAGAACTTCAATGAAAATGGAAACATTATATTGATTTGAAAAGGGATCTCCAGTTCCATCAATAACAATAAATCAAATCACGATCTAGTGAACCAAGAATGAAGCATCTCTGATTGGATCAATAACAAGAAAAGCTTAAACCCTAGTTTTTAAAAAATCTGAAACTGTAAAAATGTATAAGAAATATACACAAAATTGAATTACGATTTGATCATCCAAGAAAATTAGAGGGCATTCAATAGAATAAATGGTTAATCCATACCTAGCTTCCTTCATTTTTTTCAAAACTATCTTTAGAGCAATCTTACAATACGAGCTTTCAATTTCAGTTTGAATGAAATAAAAAAAATTTATAAACGAAAGCAAAAAAAAGTCATAAGATTAAGAGCTAAAAAATAGAGATAGCAACAAAAAAAATGGGAAAACGGGAGAAGGGCTGACAACTTCTGGTGGAAAAAAGTAATTTCCAAGAGAAAAACTCCCACTATCCCACACAAATCCTATCGGCTTAACAATAATGTAGTATAATATGATCGACTAATTGTGTGTGTGAATTATTGACCTGCAAATCTGCAACACAACACTTCAATAACTCATTATATCAATTGTTAGTAAGATAAAATCAATCAAATCACAATAACAATTGAAATCGGAATATTGCTCTCTAACTAGTACAAGTATGAAAAGGATTGTAATATTTTCTCTTAGATTTAATCCTAAACAGTGACAATGCAATACTAGAATGAGAGATTCAAGATTATTATGCAAAAATGAAGCTAAAACTATGAAATTCATTCAAATTATCCATTAGAGCATGAATTCATTTACTATTAACCAAATTGAAGTGTTTGCTAATTAGCTATGAGCATATGAAATCAAAATAACAACATGCATGTATGAATTCAAAAATTAACTTCTTCAACCTTGTTTGAGATTTGAAAATTCCTCTTTTATAGAATCTTGAGATTTTGGACAATTAGGATGCATCCATGAGGAGTGGTTGAGATGCTTCCAAGCTTGATCCATGTTATTGTCTCTCATTGGTTCAAAGTGTGTTTGTTGTCCCCTTTAAGGTGACATGTCATTTTGAAGATTTATTCATTTCTTTTAATTAATTACTCTAGCCATGAATTTAATGGGATTGATTTAATTAATTAGGAATAGAGGTAATTAGATTGATTTTGCTTGATACTTTGATGATAAATGCTTGAATTGGGAGATTTAATGATTTTATTGAATTTAATGAATTATGTCAATAATCAAGGATCAAATTAACATAATTAGGATTTTATCCTGAATTAGGTAAAATAGGGCCTTAGGTTCTATTAGCCCAATTTTAGGTGATTACATTTGTCCCTCTTTGAATTGCTTTGTGAACAACACAGGGATTCAAAGAATATCTTATTTAAAGCATGATTTAGCAAAACTGGCAGATTCAAGGAGATTTAGAGAGCAATGAGAACTACTCTGAACTCAAGTGATTTAGAGAGTAGTGAGGACCACTCTGAATTTGAGAAGATTTAGAGAGCGGTGAATCCACACTAAAATATTTAGAGAGCAGTAAAGAGAACTACTCTGAATTTGAGAACTTCAAACTCGATCGAACGAAATCCTACTTGATTCGAAAGTCATTAATTCTAAACTTGATTGAACAAGAATTGACCATATCGATTCTGAGATTGATTGGATGAAAATCGATAAGAGATTTTGAAAATAAATTCAGTTAAATTTGACTTGCAATAATTGAACATGATGACAAATAACCAATTTGATTTGAAGCGATGAAATTGATCAATGTTGTAAAGATTAACAACATCAGCCTAATTGAAGAAAACTGTCATGCCCCTGGCGTGAAAGAATTTGATTTGAAACTTTGAATTTTAGTATGATAATGCCCCCTTGGGACCAGAATCAGAACAATTTAGATAAAATTATTGCTTTCGAGCATTTAGGAAATAATTAGCACAATTGAAATGAATCTGGATCAAGTGAAAAATCAATTAGGAAGTGTTAGTAAGCAATTAGGATCAATTTAAGTGTTAAACAAAACACTATTTGACTATGTTTGACCAAGAAAAATGAGAGTTGACCAAGTTTGACTAGTGTTTAAGCAATATCTTGGTTTAAAAATTTAATGCATGAGTGAGAAAATCACTTTTGACGACTTCTGACAAGCTTTTTGTGCATTAATTACACTCTTCATAGCTTCTGTAAAGTGCATTTGACTAAAATTTGACTTTTGTTGACCATTGATCTGAGTGAAATTCATTACTAAACTGATTTGCAATGCTCGTGATATTCTTTCTGCTCATTTTGCCCCTGTTTGACTATAATTTGACCATAGTTGACTTCTACATTCTGAAGGTTGACTTTGCTCTGTAACTCTATTTTTACTGCATATGAGTGATATGAATCACCTGTTTCGATTTCGCTCCCGATATGAAGCCTCTATGATGTCTTAACATTAATATCCCTTAGGTCTCCGGGAGGCTTAAATTGGTCAAAAAGATCATTTTTACTATTTATTTTCACTTTTTATTTTCCATATTTACTGAGCTCTAAGAGAAGATGGTTTTCCTAGTGGAGAAGCATTGATTCGAGCTAGCCAGACGACATGACCGACCACCTCACTATGCAGCACCTATGAGTACCGATAACGATCCTTGTCAATTTTACAAATTTCAATTTCATGCATTTTTACACTTTTTAGAGCTAATTTAGTTTTGAATCACATCCTGGATGCGAGATCACATGCGGTAAATCCCGTGTCGCATCCAATTTTTACAGAATTCCATATCGTATCCTGTATTTCCCAAATCGCACCCCGTCGGGTCACATCCGGTCAAATTCCAACAAGTTCATAGCCAATTTTTTCTCTTTTTTCATATTTGGTCAAAATAGAGTCACATCCAAATTTCAGATCGCGTCCCAAATTTCTTGCCTCGCATCCAAGATTTCCTGGCTCGTATCCCATTGAAATGTCACATCCCAGATTTCTTGGATCTCATCCAGGAAAATAGGATCGCTTTTAGTTTTTTGAATTTTGAGCCAATTTTACTTGTCTGTTTGAACTTTTAAAGCAATTTTTTGCCAATTTGCTTTGTCCAATGCTAACATAATGCCCCTATTTTCTATTGTGCAGACACATTTTGATGTTATTGCCTTTAGATCTCCTCAACCTACCCAGGTCCTAGAGTTGCATGATTAGCTGACTATGACTGAGCAACATGTGATTGCGTGTTGTGGTTTATGGAGTCTGGCTGATTTACCTGACATTCAAGTGAATTGAGGATTACTTATAGCAGTGTTAGAGAGGTGACATTCAGAGCATAACACCTTTCATTTACCAACTGGTGACATGACAGTTACCCCCAAGGACATGTGGCGCATCTTGCACTTTCCTATCATGGGCTCACGAGTTGAGTACAAGGTGAGTGCACCGACAGTGATGGTGAATGCTCAGATGTTGTTCCAAGATGATACTATCACCAAATGTTACATCAGTTGGGATCACATGGTGGCCCATTATGAGAGGTTGTTTGTTTATCTTGTTGGGCTAGTTGGAGGTTTGATGATGTCGGATCGGGGTCAGCATGGGTTCATGTGTGGGTGGTCCCAAATGATAGAGGAGATGATCTGATCGCCTCACCATTTTTCTTGGGGGAGCTATATCTTAGCTCACATGTATAGGGAGCTCCATGAGATTGTATATCAACATTCTTGGACTATGAATGTAGGCATTTTGGTTCTTCAGGTCTGGACATGGGAGCACATCCCTGTCACACGACCAATAGTAGATAGGCACCATGATGTAGGTCTGCCCTACATATATATGTATTCTGGTATGCTTCAGCAACCTCATCTGGGAAAGTTGGAGTATTGTAGGTGGGTTCTAGATGACATCAATGATGTTGTTTGGAGACCTTACTTGGATTGTGAGGGATGGCTCTTAGATGTTAGACAAATGCCTTTCTTTTTCTAGAGAAGGTACCTTATCAGGCGTACCAGATATATTGTTGAGAGATTTTTTATTACACATGTTTCCAGGTAGTACGGTAGGGTATAGGGTGTCTCACAGGAGACAACTACTTATGCTCGTATCAGAGATGAGGAGGCCTAGTGGGGGTCTCATTTGATTTATGAGACATCTTTACATGAGATCTCTCATATTGCATCTATTTCCTGGGAGTACCATCCAGAGATCACTGATGGCGGTGTGACCGATGGGTATCACACATTCTTCATGTAGCAACCATTTCCATGGTTTACTGCTCCTGATGAGCTCGGTCCTCACCTTGAGGATGCCCTTTATTATGATCATGTTGATGGTGGTGGTGGCCGAGGCTGAGATGCTAGAGGTGGTAACATGGGTCATGGCAAGGATAGAGGTCGAGAGAGAGGGAGAGATGGTACCCGTGGAGGTGGTGGTGGAGGATATGGAGATGGAGGAGGTGGAGGTGGAGGTGGAGATGGTTAGAGACAGTGGGCCTCCAGGGGAGATGTAGGGCAGCAATGGCGGAGGAGATTGAGAGTCACTCCCCTATAGAGAGATATAGGTCCTCTACTCCATAGAGATGAGCATGCACAGTGGCAGAGGGCAAGAGGAGGAGGAGGTGATGGGGATCAATAGCAGGCAGAGATCCTCCTGCAAGTGGTGATGGGGATCAACATCAAGCACACAAGGATCCTCTTGCAGGTGGTGATGGGGATCCATTATCTCAATGTGAGCAGGATAGAGTTACATTGTGCTTAGAGGTGGCTACTCTTCGAGCATGTTTATCAGAGCGGGATACTCAGTTATCTTAGATGAGAGTGGAGAGAGACCGATATGCACATACGACCACCCACTGGGGGCATAGGGCCACATACTATTTTGCATTATATTGTGTTGTTGTTCCTGCTGCTCAGAGAGCTCCACTGTATTCTATCATAGCACAAGAGTTAGGTGGTGTGATGCCTCCATCGATCCCTAGCAAAGTAGATGTACCTCCTCTTGATCCTCCATGAGAGGACGAGGGAGCCAGTGAGACTTGGTATTTTGTACTCATATTTTGTATCTCTGTTATATTTGTACCACATTGGATCTATCATGTATTTGTACCATTTTTTATCGATGCACTCTCTTATGTCCTATGGATTTTTTTATTGTTGATACATTGTTTCATGTGATTCTAATACTCAAATACTCTTTCATCCATGCTCTGATATACTGCTCTGACATTCTGATACTCACATACTGATGATATATTGATGCTTCTGATTGATTTATGGTTTTGATATGGACGTCTTATTTGTTTCATCTTGTTTCATATGATACTTTATGATTCTGAACATGTGATATATTTTATATGCATCTCATGCTTAGGATATTAATGTGATGGTCATACTTGGTCATGATTAGATTAGATGGTGATGATAAAATGACATCATGGTATACTTCACTGATATATGCTTATGTTTTTGTTATTTTGAGAGCTTTATGTATGTATGGATGTAAACTCATGTGATGGTTTAATGCAATGTATGGGATCTTTATTTTATGTATGCATATGGATATGTATGAGATGTATTGTGATGTGATGTATGGACATCTCACTTTTATTTATGTATGAATGATTATGGATGCACTTATGTAGATGATTTTATGATATGAGATGGATTATAAATGTAAATGAATATCAGTGGTATATACTTAGTCAATTCATTGCATTTGTTTATGATTTCATGATGTACTTGATCAAACATGGCAAATGGTTAAAGTTTTAGAATTTTCAGCTCACATTAATGCTTTAGATAATTGAATTCACACATTCATATTGATGCAACTTAAAATGAATGCAACTATATTAAAATGAATGTAATTTAAAATGAATTTCAATGCAACTAAAAACATGAAATGCATCTAAATGAATCTAATGCAATTTAATATGATATGCAACTAAAAATGAACCTAAATGCAATTAACCAAAATGAAATGCACCTAGACTAAGACACCTAGGTCAGTCACTATTTATTCAAAGTGGATTAATTATTATCATAGAGCATTTGTAATGGGACCTCATTAGGTTAGTACAATTTTCACTAATAGATTTAGCAATCATGAAAATATGAATACTTCCCTCTCATTTGTCATGTCGAAAGATAACCTAAATATTAAAGAATATAGGCTAGAATCTTATGTCAATTACTTCCTATTTGATATAAACCCTTTTCTTTTCTGGTGCATAATGTGTAAATATATACCCGCAATGACCTTTTATTGTATATTCATATCCTTGGGTATAATCTGATTTACTGGGTATAATCTGATTTACTATGTACCTTACTAGGAAGTAGTTTTTCATTGTAATTTAAAATAGATAAGGAAATAAATCCAACCTCACTAAAGCTTTCATAGAAAACAGGTCAAGGTATACATGGCATTCCAATCGTGATGGAGGCACTAATAGTAGACACCCATTCCCCATGATCACCTTAGATCATCGGAGTTATTACCACAAACAGAAGACAAAGAAAATGTTATGCCCCCAGTCCTTGTTCCTCTAGTCCATAGACATCATCGAGTCACTCAAGGAAACATAACAATAAAAATTTGATAATAAGAAAAAGTTCATTATTCCTTTTAAGATAATCAATGTATTTGCCTTAAAATAGATAGTTGTGATTATAGTGTTTAGGAACATTGTTGATTATTTTTGCAAACATGCATAGGAATTATCATCAATTATCAATTTAACCTTCATCAATAAGTGGTTCACATGTTTAGTGTTTAGGAACACCCTTATCGTCATGACGTAGTGTTTAGGAACACTTTTAGGTCCTGGTATTTAGAAATACTTTTTATGGTTGGCATTAAGGAATACCTTTGTTTGTAGTTTAACGTCTATGGTGGGCTAGGGTGGTATTGAGAAATACCTTTGTTCATAGTTTAATGTCTACGGTGGACTAGGATGGTATTGAGAAATACCTTTGTTTGTAGTTTAATGTCTATTACGGACTCAACATCCTAGAAAAAGTCCTAAAATTGACTTAGCAACATGCATGATTTTGATCATTGCCCCCTAGGGAAAACAATTTACCTAGGACCTTAATGTGGACATATTCCAACCTTAGGAAGGTATGATTTTCTGATAGTTCATCTCAGGATTTGGCTTGTCACGAAAGTGACTAAAAGATATATACAAGCTGAAATTTACATTGGCCAAAGGCGCAAGCGTTGTCTTGATAGATATACCATTGATTACAAGTAGCGCATGTTTACTAGGTTTTCACCACTTGGCCAAACTTTTTCTATTTTTGCTATCATGGCACTTGTTTACCAGGTTTTCACCAAGACACTTTTTATCTTTTCTAATTTTTTTGTACTTTTTCTCTTTTTTATTTTTTTTGGACTCACCAAGGCGCCTATTTGCTAGGTTTTCACCGAGATGGTCAATTTTTTCAAAACTTTTTCCATTATTTTTTATTTTTCTCAGGATCCATATTTGTTGTTTTTTTTTTTCTTTAGGAACTTTTTCTGATTTTTTTGTTCTTTTTTCAAGACTCTTTTCACTGTACAGAAGCAATCTCAAGAATGTCAGGCATAAAACCTTTTCAGATGTAGAGTATTGATTGGATCTAGTAAAGCATCTCCTTCAAACATAGCCAATTGATAGGCTCCTGATCCAAATGTTGTTGTTATGACAAAGGGACCCAGCCAGTTGGGTTCAAATTTTCCCTTTTGTTCTTGATTCTATTGATTTTTAGGATTCTCTCTTAGAACTAGATCTCCTACCTGAAAAATTCTTGGTTTCACTTTCTTGTTGTATCCTCTTAACATTCTCTTTTGATAAGCTTTAAGATGATCAAACGCTTGTTGTCTGCGCTCATCTAGAAATTCTAGCTCTTGCAGTCTAGAGATTCCAGAGTCATCATTAGTGACTAGATGTTTCAATGATACCCTCAGTGTTTAAATCTCTACTTCAACTGGTAAGACTACTTCTGATCCATAAACTAGTGCAAAAGGAGTTGCACCAGTTGGTGTTCTGATGCTTGTTCTATAAGCCCATAATGATGGATTGATTTGCAAATGCCAATCCTTTCCTAATTTGTTCACTGTCCTATGCAAGATTTTCAAAATGGTTTTGTTTGATGCTTCAGCCTGTCTGTTACCTTGAGGGTAATAGACTGAGGAATAGTGTTGAGTGATTTTGAATTGAAGACACAACTCATCTATGTCTTTGTTTTTGAATTGACCCCCATTGTTAGTCACATTTGACGAGGGTATGCCATAACAAAAGATGATATAATTCAGGATAAACATTGAAAAAAAAATTCTAGTTGCATTAGACAATGGGACAAATTCCACCCATTTTGTGAAATACTCAGTTGCAGTAATGATGTATTTATGTCCATTTGATGAAATTGGGTAAATCTGACCAACTAATCAAAAGGCCCATTGCTAAAATGGCCAATGAGTTATGAAGGGAATTAGCTCTTTAGATGGAGCATGTATCAGGTTACCATGGATCTGACATTTCTTGCATGTTTTTGAAAAATGGATAGCATCTTTTTCCATTATGGGACAATAATATCCAACTCTTAAGAGTTTCTTGGCTAATGAAAAACTATTCAAGTGTGACCTACACACACCTTGATGAACTTCCTTTAATGTAGGATTAGACTCTTCATTTTCTAAACACCTAAGAAGCATACCATCTAGACTACGTCTATGCAAGTCATTAGTGATGATTATATAATGCGATGCCACTCTTATGAGGGATCTCTTTTCATTTTTAGAATAGCCTTCAGGGATTTTTTGGTCTTTAAGATAGGAATAGATATGGACATACCTAGATAAAACTTGGGTTTCAGTGGCGCAAACAATTTGGGGTTCAGGTGAGTCATAGGTGCGAAATGGGAGTTATTTCACCAGGAAGTCATAGAAAAATTAATGTTCTTCAAGTTGTAACATGGATGCTAAAGTAGCCATGACATCAACTTCTCTATTCTCTTATCTTGGAATTTTCTCAAATGTGATGAAGACAAAGTATTTCTTCAAGTCATCCACCATTCTTTTGTAAGGCATGAGCTTATCATCTTTTGTCTGGTAATCACCATTCACCTGATTGATAATGAGCTGTGAATCTCCATAGATGTTTAATTCAAAAAATTTCCACTCTATTGCAAGCTTGAGTCCATTCACAAGAGCTTCATACTCTGCTATGTTATTTTTACATGGAAAGATTATTTTATATGCTTTTAGGATCTTATATCCTTGTGGTGTAATGAATAAGCATCCAGCTCCTGATCCTTGTTATGTAAAGGAGCCATCAAAATACATTTTCCAAGGGTGTTCTGTTAAGTGCATGATAGATTCATCTGGAAACTGGACACATGTAATCGCTTGTCATCTATTAATGGTGTTTCCGCAAGTTGATCAGTAATCACTTGTCCTTTAATGGCTTTTCTATCGATATATTCAATGTCGAATTCACTTAGAATTAGGACCCACTTTTGCTAACCTTCCTGTCAACATTGCTTTACTCAACAAATATTTGAGTGGATCGATCTTAGCCACTAGCTTCACCTTATGTGCCAACATGTAATGCCTAAGCTTTTGGGATGCAAATACCACTGCTAAGCATGCTTTCTCAATCATGGAATAGTTTAACTCATATGTGACCAAAGTTCTATTGATGTAGTATATAGCTCTTTCTTTGTTTGCTTCATCTTCTTGCACAAGTAATACTCCTAATGATGTATATGTAACTGATATGTATAGAAATAGAGGTTTTCCATAGATTGGCACCATTAGGATTGGAGGATTCATTAGATATTTCTTGACTTGGGCAAAATTTTCTTCACATTGCTCATCCCAAGTGAATGTAGTTCCTTTGTGCATCAACTTTGTGAAAGGTTGTGTCTTATCCACCAATTGAGAAATAAATCTTCTTATGGATTGTAGCTTGCCTTGTAGCATCCTCCTTTGACTAATATTTCTAGGTGGTTGCATTTCAAGAATAGATTTCACCTTTGTTGGATCCACCTCAATTCCTTTTGCTAAGACTCTGAATCCTAATAGTTTTCTAGATGACACCCCAAATGTGCACTTTTTGGGATTAAGCCTTAATTGAAATTTTTCCATTCTGTCAAAGATTCTCCTTAGGTCTTCTATATGTGTAGGTCTTATCTTTGACTTTGTCAATATGTCATCTACATAGTCTTCCATGTTCCTATGCATCATGTCATGGAATATTATCGTCATTGCTCTTTGGTAAGTTTCACCTGCATTTTTGAGACCAAATGGCATCACATTCCAATAGTAGGTTCCCCATGCACACGTGAATGCGGTATTTTCTTGATCTTTAGGGGCAATTTTGATTTGGTTGTATCCATATAATCCATCCATTAATGAGTATATCTCATAGCCTGTCATCAAGTCTACAATCATGTCTATGTTGGGGAGTGGAAAATCATCCTTTGGACAAGCCTTGTTTAGATCTCTAAAGTCTGTGAAAAATCTTATAGATTTGTCTGTCTTAGAAATAGGAACTATATTTGAAATCTAGTCTGCATAATCAATGGCCCTAATGAATCCAACTTTCAATAATTTTTCCAATTCTTCTTTTACTAGCAATGCCACATGCGGATTCATTTTCCTGAGTTTTTTTTTTTACTGGTTTCACATCAGGTGAAATAGAAAAGTGATGTATAATCAAATCTGTATCCAATCTAGGCATGTCTAAATAAGACCAAGCAAAATAGATCTTCTTTTCTTTGAAGAAATTGGTGAATTGGATCTTTTCTTCTTTTGTCAATGATTGAGTAATGTGAACTAGATGAGGAGCTTTTGTTGTTCCCAAGCTAATGGGTTGTGTTGGTTCAATTAGAACTGAGGATCTTTCCTAAAAGTGATTTGGGAGGATATCAAGAATCCCATCCTTTGGTGCCTTTATGAGGTTTTCACCATAAGATACATCTTTTTCTTTTTCTCTTTTAGGATCTAACACTGCCACTAGGTGGTTTTCACCATCAGATCTCTTGTTCTTTTTTTTTTCATTTTGAGACTGAGAAACTTGATATCCTCCTCAGTCATGGTTTCACTCTTTTCACTGGTGGAAGAAAGGAAGGGTTCACAAGCATTAAGATAATAGGCTAAGGAATAGTCGTTGTCAAAAGATAATAGGCTTGTGGATGTAGTCTCATTCTAGTCTATCAATTCAGGATGTAATAAGGACAAAGATTCAGTAGGTTCAAGAGATAGCACGGCGTTATTATCAACATTATTAACTTGCAAGATGTTTTCCATTAATTTTTCTTCTAAATAAGTGTTAGGATTATTAGAGTCATTTTCGTTATTATTAGAGTTCATGTTAGTATTATGTAAATCTAACTCTAGTGATCTAGCATTATAACTCTCTCCTTCTTCAATCAAGACTCTAGGAGAAAATTTGTGTATTAAATCCACTTCTTTATCCATAGTAGTATCAGAAAGAGAATCCCATTCATATTTGTGTGAGTCTACCTGACTATCATTTGAAACCCCCAAGAAGTGGGCAATAGTCATAGGTGCTCCATCTTCCTCATTAGCATTGTTCTCTTGTTCTTCCAATGGTTCTTGTTTAGTTATCATCTCTGGTTCCTCATCAAAGTGAGGTGTGTCAAAAATGGGAAGTTCTTGTTCTTGTTCTTCTCTTGGTTCTTCTGCTTGTCTGTCTTATGTTCTTGTTCAAGACTGGTACCAATTTCTGATAATGGGTCTCCTTGTAAGAGAAACAACATTTCATATGAAATGGGTTGTCCTTCTACCTCTTCTTCATCATTTGAGTCTCCTGATTTATCAAATACAGGACCACTTTCTGCAATAGGATGAGATATTTCTTCCTTGAAGCCTACTCCAGTCTTGTCTTTAGGATTCCTGAAATCCATATGTATAGGTTCCATAAGTCCTTGTTTGTTTTGTCCCAAGAGTCCTTTTACTTTGTAACCCATATGTTTCATGATCTCATATCCTTTTCCATATTTTTTTGTAGCTATCTCAACATGTTTGATATTTCCATCTTCTTCATTTTCTTTATAAAGACATTGCAAGAGAGATTTCTCTTCGTTTTCTTCTTCAAGAGATACTTTTGCTTTGACCATTCCAGTTCCTTCATGAACTATTAGAGAACTACCATTGGAAGGTGTAAATATTGATGAAGGCCGTCCTTGAGACCTAGGAGATATGGGAAGATCCATCAGAGACATGGTAGGATCTATCTTGTATTCACCCATACTTGTTTCTTGAATGTTGACCTTTTTAGAAAAGCTTCTCAAAACCATTTCTTTGGATGTCTCTACCTTATTAGAGCTTTCTTTATTGTGTGGAACCATGCTCTCTATTTGTTTAAGGCTATTACAAGGATAAGTTGTGTCTGTTGGAATAGTCACCTCAACTCCATTATGAGGGAATTTTATGCATTGATGGTAAGTAGAAGGCACAACTTGCATTGAGTGTATCTAAGGCCTTCCAAGAAGAATATTGTATGCAAGTGGTAAATCAAGGACTTGACATATGACATCTTGCTCCATTGGTCCCACTCTGATAGGTAAAACAACTAATCCTTTGGATGATCTTTCTTCTTCATCATATGCTTTGATTGTTATCTTTCTTCTAGGATCAATTGCATGCTCTGAAAATCCCAATTATTTTACCAAGTTGTACATGCAGATGTTCAAAATAGCGCCTCCATCTATCAAGACATGCTTGACACAGTGTTTATGAATAAGGACCTCTAGATGTAATGGTTGGTTATGTGGTTGGTTCAATGATTTGTCATCTTCCTTGGAGAAAGATAGGTAATGTGGGGAATTCATGTGACCAACCATAGTCTATAATCTATCCACATCTAGATCTTTCAGCATACTAGCATTAAGCAAGGCTTGATCAAGAACTTCCCTATGACTAGGAGAGATTTTCAACAGCTCTAGAATAGAGATTTGAGTTGGTGTATGTTGTAATTGGTCCACTAGATTAAACTTTGGAGGTAATGCCTGTTGTTTAGATGTTGTTATTGTAGCTGGTGTGCTTGATGTTGAAGCTCCTTTGAGAGTGAGCTTGGCTTGATTTCTTATTATAGCATTAGAAGACTCAGTTTTGCTTTGGACTCCTTTTAGAGTTATCACATTGATGAAAGCTTTGCATGGTTCCACCATATGGATTACATTATCATTATTAGTGTATGCATAGTTAATCTTATTACTCTTGGAAGATTCTCCTTTTTTATAGCTAGGTAGTGGAGTTTGAAATGCTTTATGATCATTGTTTGTATGATGTCCATCTACCTTAACTTTTCCCTCTTCAATTAGGTCTTGAATAACATGTCTTAATTTTATACAATTGTTCATTTTGTGTCCTTTATTGCGATGAAAATTACAGTAATCATTATCGTTACACCACTTGGGTTTTACTTCTAGTTTCCAAGGTTTGGAGTTAGGAATTGTAACAATTTTATTGTCCAATAGTGACTTCAAGACCTCTTCCAATGTATCTCCCAATGGTGTAAATGTTCTCTTAGGTCTTTTTGCCCAAGGCTTTGTTCGAGTAGGAGGTTTATTGAAATTATTGTTAGCCATTGGTGTCACTATAGAATTTGAATTCTTACTCATTTAGAGACTTGTTGTGAGATTAAAGACATCCGACTTTGGTTTTGGATTAGGAGTATCCACCACTCCATCATTAACGACATTCTTGTTCTTGTTTCCGTATTTGTACTTATCTTTGGTGGGATAGTACTTGTCTTTATTTTCCTTATTGATAGTAATTTCTCCTTTCTTGATCAAGACCTCTTCAATCTTGATGGTACTATCTATCATCTTATCAAAACTTTGTGGTCCTTGCAATTGTATTGGAAAATTCATTTCACAAGTTGTTAATGAAGATGTCCATTTTTTCATTTTCAAATATCTGCCTAGCATATCATGCAAATATTTTCCTCCATAGTTGTAGAAAATTCAAGAATGATTCTCCTATTTTCTATTTGGTATTGCACAAATCCAACATAGTCACAGTGTGTTGGATGTTATAGGAGTATTGTTGTATAAACTTTTGCACTAGTTCATCAAATGTCTTGATTCCCATAGGTAGTTTTGAGAACCAGTCCATAGCTTGTCCACCTAAGCTTCGTGGAAATAATCTCATGAGATGTGTTTGTTCGTGCATGAATTCCATACTAGATGTGCAAAATTTCCTCACATGAACTTGAGGGTCAAAATTTCCAGTGTACTTGTCATATTTCAGAATTGTGACATTTTTAGGAAATAGAATCATCTTTAGTCCCTTGTCAAAAGGGAAAGGACAAATGTTCTCTAAGGAATATTTTTTTGTTGGTTTGTCCTTCTCTTTCTTGAGTTCTTTGATTTCATCTTACATGGCAAGTAGATGTCTTGTCAAAATAGACATAGGACTAAGATCCTCTTTTTGCTTAAGCTGATTCACATAATAGTCCTTTGGTAGTTTCATACCTTGAGAGGCAAGTTCTAGGAAGTACTTTTCCTTGTTTTCTTCCAAAGTTCTCTCAAGGATTTTATTGAATCGTTTGCTTCTTAAATCCCTTTGGTATTCAAGCTCTATAGGGTCTTCATCATCATCAGAATCATAGTGCACTTCTCGATGTCGTGCTCCTTTTTGGTTATCATGTTCTTCTTGGTTATCTTGTTCATCACGTCTCTCATCCCAACATAAGTCTTCTTGGTTATTCATGTTTGTCACTTCAGGTGTTGTTGTATAAGTCATGCTAGGTGTCGTTCCAAATAGAGGATTGAGCCTTGAAGTTTCTCCTTTTTCAAATTTGAGCAATGGTACTTCGTTTGAAAATGGATTCTTTTCAAAATGATAAGATTTTTGTCTTGTGTTAACCATGAAAGCTTGGATTAAGAAATTTTAGAGTGATCTTGTATTTAAGTGGGTTTGAATATTTGCAAATGTCTAATTGTGAGTCCAAGGATGCAAAAGTGGGTTTGAAAACGTCTTATGGATCCAACATTAAAGGGTGTTAGAGTGCCCTATTTATGAGTCGAGAACCAAAATGCAAGTGGATTTGAGGTTGTTCTTGAAAGTTCCAGCATCAAAGGGTGTTAGAGTGCCCTGTTTATGAGTTGTGAACTTGATAATAGCTGATAGGATAAGGTGACTCCACAATTTGGACAAATGCAGTTTAGACCATGCAAGGTGACAAGACTTTCTCATAAATGACTCCCTCATGCTATCAGATGGATGTGTTTTGACAACAGAATCTTACTAATGGCCAAAATGGGTATCTGAAAATGTAATTTTTTTGATTTTGGCAAGTACGAAAATGCTCTCTGTCCTAGATGTGACACTTTACAGGCAACTAACAAATTTTTGGCCCCAGATACGACCCAGGAAATACAGGATGCGACTCAGGATATGCAGTAGTCACCAGATGTGACTAAGGAAATGTGGTAAACACCAGATGTGACTCAGGATTAACCAAATGTGACATAGAATGCTGGGTGCGATACAAGATTACCAGATGCGATCTTATGATGTTTGTCAATTGCAAGTTTCAGTGAATTTTGGGAAAATGGGTCTTCTCTGTCAGATTCCAGTGACTTGTAGGTGTTTGTAAATGCTCTGTGTTTGTTCATTTAGGGGGGGATTTATTTGAAATTTGTATTTAAAACACGTCAAGCAATCATATTAAGTAGACACACCTATCCTTCCCTATGCTAGGTAGAGATTTGTTAGAATTTAATCTTTCCTTGGTTATTTATGTATTTAATAGGATAAACCAAGGTATCTTAATGTATTTTTGTCCTCTAGTCCAAGTGGGAGGACATGTCATATTTTTAATTCCTTTATTAAGGAAAATAGATATTCCTCCTTATGAGGAATCCTACACTTGTCTCACACACTAGTGAAATGTGGCATACATAGAATTGGGAGTTACAATGTAACTCCTTTCTCACATCTCTATTTAGAGATGGCTCTCCTCTCTCATTTCTAATGAGGTTTCTTCCTCTTCTCAATTATTGTATGAGCATTGCTCTCACACACTCTCTCTCTCTCTCATTCTTAGGCATTTGTTGCCACTTTCATTAATTCACAGGGCTTTTTTTATTCTTTTCCCCTTTAAAATCTTGTCTCCTCCTTTCTTATTTTTTGGTGTATGCTCCTAGTTCTTGTGCTAATTCATGGTATTTTTCCTTACTCCTCACTCTTGAGATAAACAATTTCCTGCAATTCCACATTTTGTTCTTTATCATTTTAACAAGATTAATACCACTTGTTCACTAACTTAGGAACACACTCAAAGACTCCTCAGAATATGGCAGTCCAATAACACGCAATGGATATTGGAGCCCATATTAGCTGAGTAATAACATCAATGAGGGCTCAATATGGTGAATGTCTTGGGGCAATTACTATTTGCCTCACACAAGTGATAACAACCTTTCGGGGGTGATCCTAGTAGCATCTATCTTAAGGCTTTTAATGAAGGCATCCATTCATAACCATCTCCCATAGTCCCACAAGCAAGATTAAGACCATAAGCCCTATAGGAACCTGAAAATGTGTAGTCTCGCAAGCGAGATTTAAGCGGCTCTGCTCTACACGAGATCCATTTCTGTCATTGGAATTGATCATCAATCTTCCAAGATAAGATGAATTATGTCTTCCGAAGTTTTCACCTCAAGGAAGCGTTAAATTTTATATGGGGTGGAAGAGTTGGCTTAAGACTTGTCCCCACTTGGGTCATTCCCAGGAGCTTTTTCCCTCAACCGACAGGTCCTCTAAAGGTAATGCAAATAAGGAAAATAGATCAATGATTGTGAGGTTTGGATTTATGATTCTCCATGAAGGAGAAGAGCATAATCTCCTATCTCAAATCACCTCTCCAGGACACATCATGCAAATTTAACCAAATTACTCCAATTTGACCCCAAATTGCAAACTAATTTTTGAGTTTCTGATTTTCCTCAAGGGAAAAAAGCATAATCCTTTGATTAGTTTGCAAATTGATTTCAAATTGTGTTAATATTCCTAAAAAAACAAGCATGAAGTTTGGTTGATTTCCTTTAGGCAACCTGCATACAAGCATTAGTAGTTTCTCATAATTGATTCTCTGTCATTTTGTCTTGCAAACCACTGTTAAGCTGCTTAAAATCGCATCAAACATCAGGTCAATCCATTAGGGGTTAGAAAATCCAAAAATCAAGCAAATGACCCCAGATGTGATCCTAAATTTGACTAAATGCAATACCCTTTCCCGAATGCGATTCAATTTCCCAAATGTGACAAAGGAAACTAAATGCAATCCAGAATTTGAACAGATGTGATACCTAACCGGATGCGATCCAGGAAATCCCAGATGCGATCCAGAAAATTTGGGATGCGATTGTTCTTCCCAGATGCGATCCAAAGCTCGATATGTATTTTTTGCAAGATGAAATACGATAAAAGTCAGTAGAAAATGGTAGAAATCTGGGGCTTGGGCCCCACAGTGGGTGCCAGAAATGTGTGTGTGAATTATTGACCTGCAAATCTGCAACACAACATTTCAATAACTCATTATATCAATTGTTAGTAAGATAAAATCAATCAAATCACAATAATAATTGAAATCAAATTATTGCTCTCTAACTAGTACAAGTATGAAAAAGATTGTAAGATTTGCTCTCAGATTTAATCCTAAACAGTGACAATGCAATACTAGAATGAGAGATTCAATATTATTATGCAAAAATGAAGCTAAAACTATGAAATCCATTCAAATTATCCATTAGAGCATGAATTCATTTACTATTGACCAAATTAAAGTGTTTGCTAATTAGCTATGAGCATATGAAATCAAAATAACAACATGCATGTATGAATTCAAAAATTAACTTCTTCAACCTTGTTTGAGATTTGAAAATTCCTCTTTTATAGAATCTTGAAATTTTGGATGGCTAGGATGCATCCATGAGGAGTGGTTGAGATGCTTCCAAGCTTGATCCATGTGATTGCCTTTCATTGGTTGAAAGTGTGTTCGTTGTCCCCTTTAAGGTGACATGTCATTTTGAGGATTTATTCATTTCTTTTAATTAATTACTCTAGCCATGAATTTAATTGGATTGATTTAATTAATTAGACATAGAGGTAATTAAATTGATTTTGCTTGATACTTTGATGATAAATACTTGAATTAGGAGATTTAATGATTTTATTGAATTTAATGAATTATGTCAATAATCAAGAATCAAATTAACATAATTAAGATTTTATCCCGAATTAGGGCAAATAGAGTCTTAGATTCTATTAACCCAATTTTAAGTAATTACACTAATAAATTGTACTCACCAACTAAATTTTGCAACACAACTATAGGGGTTATATGCACTTTTTAAAAAATTTCCTCTAACACAAATACGATTTATTCACGAAAAATGAATCTGTAGGCACACAAGGAATATTCAAACTAAATGTGAAGTAAACTGCTCAAGGGGCGTCTCTGACCGGCTGGATCGGTTGCTTCCAACGGCTCATCGCATTCAAAATTCAAAATCAAAACCCTCAGAGCTTTTGATTACGCGAATGCATGCCTTTAAACAAGAGCAGAGCCAGCCTTTTGTTAGACTGAATGGCATCCTCGGAATCCAAGACGAGTTTAAAAAGCTGTGATCTTCGTTATAGCTAGAGTCGAATTGAATAAGGATGAGTATAAGCAGGCAAATCACTCCAAGGGCGAAGGCAAAGCAAGGTTTGGGTGAGCAGAAATCAGAGACACAATACATGGATGGCTTGTATGCGACGGTGGAATCGAGATCGCGGCTGGAAGCTTACAATCGGCTGCAGGCGAGCGCCGTGGCCTTTGGAGAGAAGCTCCCAATTCCCGAGATCGTGGTGGTTGGTGGTCAGTCGGATGGCAAGAGCTCCCTGTTGGAAGCACTTCTAGGGTTCAGGTTCAATGTCCGAGAGGTCGAAATGGGCACCCGCAGGCCTCTTATGCTCCAAATGGTGCACGATCCTTCTGCGCTTGAGCCCCTCTGCCGCTTTCAGGTCTTTTTTTAACTTCTTTATGGATTTCTTCCCTAGGCTTAGATGCCACAGCCAAGAAATTTTTCCTCAATCAATTTCATCTCTCGGGACTTTAATCCAGCTTGATTTCTTGGAGTACATGGAATCCAGGATGTTGAACCCTATATTTTTACTCATTTCCATTATTTTATCTTTGTCCTCCCGATTTACATTTAGGTATTCATTATGGTGAATGCACTATTTTTGCACTCTATCACATTTACTGGGGAGTTGAGTTTGGGTCTCTGTTATGTAAGCCCTTCTTTTATTATAACCTGGTTTAATCACTTTCCTAATATTTAAGAAATTCATTCACTTGCTAATTAGATTTATTGCAGATTTTTTAAATTCAATATTAGCTATGCAACAGCACTATCCGTTGTGGAATGCTTTCGTTTGATCTTTATTGAAGTTTGAGTTATTATATATGTCTAGGGTTTATGGTGAGTTTTGAGAGTTTGTATTTGTTTCAGGATGAAGATTCTGATGACTACGGACCAACTGTTATAATGGCTTCTGCTGTTGCAGACACCATCAAATGCAGAACAGAGGACCACTTAAAAAAAATACGAGCTGCAGTTTCTGCAAAGCCTATTGTTATGCGAGCAGAATATGCGCATTGCCCCAATTTAACCATCATCGACACTCCTGGATTTGTTCTCAAGGTAACTTTATTTTTATAATTCTATTTACATTTTCTAACGATTTATTGTGTTTAAATAACCTGTTTTACTCACAACCCCTTTCTTGTTCTTGCGTTTGATTATGAAACCCAATCAAGTAGGGGACATTCTCTTGATAGGTTATGCATGTCTGAGATGATTGGGCTACTCTTCCATGCAGAGCTGGGGTGATTCCTCAAGGCACCTGTCTCTGTCCAATTGGCAATCTAATAAGTGCGAGTTAGTGAATTGACACCAAACCTCTCCTCAGCTCAAAATTATAAAGTTTCCATGTTGCTTTTGATATTCATTCTCAGAAAATTGCTCATTTCACAATTGTGATTTGTATCTTTGGAAACTACATCCTGTTATATTTTGATTTTCGTAGTTTATGTTTACATCTCAAAGAGTGCAGAATTATGCCAACATAGGAGAGAATATTCTTTTTCTCATTTGAAACTTGTTGATCTTGGCTAACAAAAGTGACCATGCCTACCAAAAAATCAGCGGAAATGATTAAACAGGGTACTAAAATGCAACATGCAACTCTGTATGTGCGAATCTCCTGATATACAGTTCAGTTTATATCTCAGAGATTTATTTGACTGGATTCTGGTGCATTGATTGCAATTTAGTGCTGTGAGCATTAGGAACAGTTGAAAAGGAGGGTTTTTGTCTGCTGACATAGACTTGTATATTGAAGAAAAAGGCAGCTGGCCTTTTGCACCATTGTCCTTTGTTGCAGCAATTAAGGTAATAAAATGTGTATTTGCCCTAGAGAGACTGACAGAGAATGTGCAGACATCTCTAAACTGAAGGTTTATATCGAAGGGATAAGCCTAAAAGGTTTTTGCACAGTTAATACTGGAAATCACTGTGTAATAAGATTGGAAAGTTGTGTCGCTATAGATTTTAAAAAGCATGTATTTTCCATTGTTGTTTACTTCAATAGTGTTAAATGATCAATTTCTGTTTGCTAACAATACTCTAGAAATATTCGTAGATCATACTCTGTGCTAAGCAGCCAGCATTGTGCGCATTGTACATCATTTAAGCAACAACCAAGAATATGAGGTCTTCTGTCATTATATTTTCTGTGTCCATTTGAAAGGATCTGTACTGTTGAAAAACACTTTGTGAAGTACATATTTTCTAATGACAGTCAGGAGACATCTTCATACTCTAATGAAACATAGGACTTCTAATTTCTGGCCACAATTTTCATTTAAAAGCAAGGATTTATGTTTCTGTTTTGCTTCATTTTCAAGTATCTAGCATATAGAATTAAGTATTCTAGGTCTTTTTTTTCTATTTTATAAACAGTACTTTAATAGCATAAGCCTACAAATCACTATGGGAAGACATTTCTGGATGTCCCTAGTTAAGTAGCTATCTTTTTGACACTACAGGCATACCTATGCTAAACTTTTTGCTTAGTGATAGATGTTGTTTTTGCAGTGTTTTTTTGGGTTCTGTTGGACACATTTTTGCCAGTTGCTAATGTTTGAATCTATTTTTGGTTTTTGATAGGCAAAGAAGGGTGAACCAGATAGCACACCAGAGGATATTTTATCCATGGTAAAGGCTTTGGCAGCCCCTCCACACCGTCTACTTTTGTTTCTTCAACAGAGTAGCGTGGAATGGTGCTCTTCACTTTGGTTGGACACAATTCGTGCCGTTGATCCCACTTTGAGACGCACCATTGTGGTTGTCTCAAAATTTGATAATCGTCTCAAGGTAAACAGAGTTCTACCAGTTTTTAATGTTTCATCCCGGAAAGACTGTAGATAGAAGAATAACTCTATTGTTTTCCATGTAGGAATTTGGAGAAAGATGGGAGGTAGATCGGTATCTCAGTGCCAATGGCTATCTTGGTGAGAGGACCAAACCATTCTTTGTGGCTTTACCCAAAGATAAAGGGTCTATTACAAATGAAGAGTTTCGTACACAAATTTCTCATGTGGATGCTGAAGTCATTCAATATCTAAAAGAGAGTGTCATTGGAGGATATGATGAAGAAAAGTTTGGATCTTACATTGGTTTCAGAAACTTGAGATTTTACTTGGAAAATGAACTTCAGCGCAGGTACTTTTCCAATATGTTGAAGAAAATGAAATACAAATTAACAAAAAATTATATGTAATGGAACCGAGTTATTATTAGTGCAGTTGATAACTTTATATACTAACACATTGGGAAAATACATGATGCAAAATGGATGGTTTTACAGGGAAATGGTCCTAATATATTTCTGATATTAAGCTCCCACAATCCATAGTTCTTGTCAATTTGCTTCTGGGTTAGATTGTGGTAGTTTTTCATAAAAAAAAACTACCACACAATCTATCCCACCACATAATCTAACCTAGAAGCAAAATGACTGGTCCTAGAATATGTTAAATGTGTTGGAGAGGTTTATAGAACTATGTAATATCAATAAAATGTAAAAGTTTTTGAATTTGAGAAGGAATTTGAGATGTATTGTCCTTATTGGTAGAGAAGAAGAGATCATATCTAATACAACTTTCACATCTGTTTCTTTGTTTCAGATATAGAGAAGCTGCTCCTGCAACACTTGCACTTCTTGAACAACGTTGCAGTGAAGTGGCAGCTGAAGTAGATAGGATTAATGCAAAACTGCAATCAGTTTCTGATGTGGCTTCGCTGAGGAGATCTGCCATGATACATGCAGCTTCTATTGCTAGACATGTGGTATGATCTAACCTTGGATTTGCATTTTTGCAGAGAACAATATGTGGAAACTGACAATAATTTCTTTGATACACTATATAGCTGATATAAGTTAAGTGGTAACTATGAAGGGTGAGCTTATAGATGGAGCCGCAGATCCAGACCCGGAGGAATGGGGAAGAACAACTGATGAAGAAAGGTCAGAGAGTGGTGTTGGTCAGTGGCCTGGTCTGACTCAGGATGTTAAACCTACAAATGCTAGCTTGAAGCTGCATGGAGGAGCTGCCTTTGAGAGGGTGATGCATGAATTTAGATGTGCTACTTGCTCCATAGAATGCCCGCCAGTTTCAAGAGAGAAGGTAACTAACTGCATTTCTGAAGTCTTTGTGTTCACTTTTAGTATTTGGTTCTACTGGAATGATCACACAATTCATTTTTGACACTGTTGAGCAGGTTGCTAATATTTTGCTTGCAAATTCTGGTAGAGGAGGTGGGGGAGTTGGGTCAGCTGCAGCAGCAGGAATAGCTCGTGCAGCTGCTCGTTCTTGGTTGGCTCCTATGTTAGATGCAGCTTGTGGTCGCCTTGCTTTTGTTCTCAGAAGCCTATTTGATCTTGCTGTTGAGCGAAAAAATATTGAAGACTCTTCAGGTGGTGTGACATCTTTGTTTATCTTCAAAGTGCTATATTTGTTTTAGTCTTAGATTGTGAATGCAATTTTAAAGTTACGAAATTATATATATCCCTTGTAGGTATATTTGTTTTAGTCTTAGATTGTGAATGCAATTTTAAAGTTACGAAATTATATATATCCCTTGTAGGTGCTGCATATCTCCACAGTTAGTTATTTTCACAGTCTGAATTCTGAAATATTTGTAAGTTTCAAACAGGGCCTAAATAGAGATTAAACTCTGCATATGTTTTCATGCTTCGATGTATCGTACCAATACAAAATCTTTAATCTATGCATAGCCATGGTTTTCATAAATTCTTTTCTCCTATCTTATGTGACGAGTAATTTGCAATTACTTTACTGTCATTATGGTGTAAGTTACTCCAATTCTCATATTATGTTTTATGCCTAACCAATAGATGTATTTTTAATAGCCAATCTATTCATTTTGGCACCTATTGAACATACAGTGTTCATTTCCTACTGCAATAAATTTGATTGACTAAATTTATTATTTAACCATTATTTACTTGTTTGAGTCCATCAATGTGCTTTATGTTTTTCATATCTTTGGTCCTATTCTTGCACACTGTTTCTTTATGGGAAAATGGCACTATGCTAAGGTCGCTGCTCTTGGGTATATAGTTGAAGGAAGCACTGCCGATGTTGGTGGCTATATTGCTTTTAATGCTGCTCTTAGGCGTGCATATGATCGTTTCATCCAGAGTCTCACAAAGAAATGCAAGGAGCTTGTGAGGCATCATTTGGATTCTGTTACTAGTCCATACTCTCAGATTTGTGGAATAGACAGTTTTGGGTTTGTTGGCATTGGGGTTTCCACTGCAGGGTATAAAGTAAGCCGTCCTATGTTCCTGGATCTTTCTGAAGGCTTGGGATGTTCGGAAGAAGGCTTCAATGAAGAAAATGAAAATATTGCCCCAGAAGGGCAATGCCAAGAAACACCAAATAAAGGGTCTGGTTTCCCAAGAGATCCACTTAGAGAAAGTCAAATGACAGTTCCAGAGACACCATCTCCAGAATTGCCGAGCAGTGAAATATGTGCAGCAAAGAAAAAAGATTATGCAATTGCTAGTGGACGTATTGGAAATGCAATTGGAGTAGTGGCCGAAGTAGGAGGGCGAAAGAGGGCAATAGCGTCAGCAGCTACTGACCGTGCAGGTCAGAACAAGGAGCCTAAGCATGGATTGTTTGGAGAGAAGAACTCTAAATCAGCATATACAGAAGTTTGCTCTCTGGCTGCCCAGCAGTTTGGAAGGATACGTGAAGCCCTTATCGACCGTAGCGTGCCATCTACTCTGAACGCTGGTTTTCTGACTCCATGGTACTTCAGACTTCCATTTCTTTTTAAAAGTGCACTGTACAAAACGTCAAATACGTCATTCTCCTCATTTGCTAGCTGTTGTGTATTTGTCCACCATTTTAAAAAAGAACCACATTTCTAAACGTTTTTTAATTCTCTTTTATACCTTTTCAATTTTGTGCGCCTCTGAAAGTTGTGTTGTTGCATTGTTTTGATACAGCCGAGACAGATTAGTAGTGACCCTCGGACTGGAGCTGTTTGCTGTAACAGATGAAACATTTATGGATATGTTTGTGGCACCTGGTGCTGTGGATCAGCTTCAGAATGAACTACAGACTACACAAAAGCGTCACAAGACTTTGCAATCCTGCTTGAACGAGTTCAGAAATCTTGCTCGTGTATTATGATCTACTAGAATTGTTCGCCATCACATCAACGTTCATATGACATCCAGTACTTGTGGATGCCTCACTTTGCAGAGTAACTGCATGACTCCAATTATTTTTTATAGGTATTCAGTGAACAAGCTGTGGATTTCCTGGTGGATCACAACATTCACTTCAGTGATTTGATTACCAATGAATAACTATCTACAAAGTATAAAGATAGCATTCAACTTAGCTATTTTGCATTTGAAGGAACAAGAAGAAGACTCTAAGGGTGAAGTTACTTCTGCGATTTGACTGTATTAATAGATCTCAACATATTAATATGTAATTCTATGGGATTCACAATTGTATAAGCTACTTATTCGCTACAATTGTATAATCAACATTGCTAAATTGATTATATTTTAAAAGACACTTCACAATTGTATAAGCTACTTATACCTCTAGTTCTGTTGAACTCATTTTCATTGGTTTAAGGTCTTTAGAATGTGCTTATTTGAAAGAAATCTCCATTTTTCTTGCTACATGGACAACTGAATCTTTCTTGGAATGCACGATGAAAATTAATTAAACCATTGATTTGAGAAGATATATATTCTGAACAAGATTTGTAATGGCACTTCGATATGGTTATGCAGTTTCCCTTGTTACAAAAGCCTTGTACACACACCTTGATCAACAAGCATTTTATTTACCAGCTTTTACAAGGAATGACTACACAAGGTTCTTAATGAGCTTTTGAGAACCACTGCCTAACAGTTTCTTGTTGAGGAGTGAAAGTGACAACTTAGCTTGTCTATTGTATATATTTTGGTAAGGTGATTCTCCTAACCAATTTCTAAGAATGATAAGGACAAATTCTTGACTAGCTTGTAGAAGGTAAGTCCTTGACACATGCTATAAATGTAATTAGCTTATTGGAAGTCCACATGGTCTTCCAACATACTTTGGGGCAGGATATGATGTAGACAAGGGGGGAAATGTCTACACACTAGTAGTCACACACTTTTGTGTGTGTAATGGTGAGCTGATGGGAGATTTGATTTTGCCCTAAAAAAAATGCTGAAAAAATCTAGAGAACAAAAAGAGCCATTTTCCTTGCACACATGTTTTCCCCATAAAATACCTCAATTCATAAAACTTTTGTTCAGTAATAATAAGTTTTGATATTGCTATCAAGATTCAGTTGTGTAGTTTTTTGAGTCAAACTCATTGACCCATGTTTCATGAGCAGTGTTTCACAAGAACCCATCTCTCATGAGAATGAATGGAACACTTAGCATTCATTACATCTAGGTGATGATCACAAAGGTGAAGCATTGAGACTCTCGGGAGGTCACCCATCCCAATACTCCTCCAGCTTGAGTGTGCTTAACCACAAAATTTCCTCCACGGTTAAGCCCACACTGCTTGCAACCCCATTTACAAAATCTTCATCAAGTGTTGTTCCTTATGAACCATTCACTAGAAAGCCTCTTGAGCTCACCAATTGCTAAGTAGAGATATTTTCCGCAACAAGTCAAATTATGATATTGCTATTAGGATTCAATTGTGTAGTTTTTTGAGTCAAATTCATTGACCCATGTTTCAAGAGTAGTGGTTCACAAGAACCCATCTCTCATGAGAACTAATGGAACACTTAGCACTCATTGCATCTAGGTGATGCTCATAGAGGTGAAGCACTAGGACTTCCCAGTAGGTCACCCCTCCTAGTACTACTGCAACTTGAGCACTTTTAACAACAAATTTTCCTCCATGGTTAAGCCCACTCTTCTTGCAACCCCATTTGCAAAACCTTTAGCAAGTGTTATGCCTTTTGAACCATTTAGTAGAAAGCCCATTGAGCTCACCAATTGATAAGTAGGAGATACTTTCCGCATCAAGTCGAATTATGATACTGCTATCATGATTCAATTGTGTAGTTTTTTAATTCAAACTCATTGATCCATGTTTCATGAGTAGTGGTTCACAAGAACCCATCTCTCATGAGAATGAATGGAACACTTAGCACTCATTGCATCTAGGTGATGCTCATAGAGGTGAAGCGTTGAGACTTCTTGGAAGGTCACCCATCTAAGTACTACTCTGGTTCAAACACACTTAACTACGAAGTTTTCTCCATGGTTAAGCCTACACTTCTTGCAACCCCATTTGCAAAACCTTCAATAAGTGTTGTGCCTTATTGATGCAGGAGCATCTCGGGTCCTTGGCAATCCTATGTCACCAAAAAGATTTTGAAGTTTGTCTGTGTTGCTTGGTTCCTGCTTGACCGAGTTGGTCGGTTTCCTTTGGTTACTGAGTGTGGTCAGTTATCTCCTGGGCGGTCGGTTGTTTCACTGGCGCTCAGCGAAGCTTGTCTGTTGCTCGGTCATCCTTGCTTACCGAGTAGTTTATTTTTGAGTTCCTGTCGAGGTCGACTTGTGCATTGATTATGGGTCGCGGATTTAATGTTGGTATCCATCATTTGGAAGTGTGTGGTCCTAGATCTGACCGTTTCTTCCATTGATTGTGGATCTGAAGGCCGACTCAGTTCGGTAGCCTCTTGTATAAGTATAGTTGTTTGGTTAGAGTTTAGGGAGTCAGTTTTGATGGAAGATAGTTTTTAGGAGAATCAAGAGTGTTGGTAGATCCTCGCATGTTTGAGGACTTCTGTAATTCATTGTAATATCAGGTCGTAACCGGGAAGGCCTTACAGCCTGACATGTATGATTCAATTTGAATAATAATATATGAAAGATCATGCTTTCTCTCTCTCACTGTGTTCTTGTTGCTTCTGCGTGTTGTTGAGCAGACTGGATCATTAGGGTGTGCCACTATTTGGCCCCTCTTGGTCCATGCCCTTGCGTCAGGTGGTATCAGAGCGAGGTGAGATTTGGATCTAGGTCTGCGGATCTAGGTTTGTAGGTTCCTTCTTGCGAAGCCCTAGTTGAATTGTTGTAGGGTGGCAGATTGCGATCTGACCTGCAATTGCAGAGGGTTCTCAAGATGGTTCATGGGAGGCGAGAAGCGGATCCAAGATTGGCAGGCATGTTGAGACAACTTGTTGCTAGATTGGAGGCTGTTGAAACAGCCCAGAGAAGAGGCAGACATCTTGAAGATGTTAGTGATGATGAAATTGAAGTGGAACAAGGTGAAGCAAAACCTACACCTGTGATGGATCAGGGTGAGGAAAGATTCTTGAAGGCCTTGACAAGTTTGAAGTCGACACCACATTTCAATCCTCCTGAATATAGTGGGAAATTGGATTCTAATGAATTGATAGACTGGATCACTGAAATGGAGAAGTATTTTGAGTATGAAAATATATCTAAGGAAAAGAAGGTGAAAATTGCAGGCACAAAGTTGAAAGGTCATGCATCCTTGTGGTGGGAACATCTGCAATTGGATCAGAAAAAGAAATGCAAAGACAAAATTAAGGTATGGAATAAGATGGTAAATAAATTGAAAGGAAAGTTCCTACCTTGTGATTATCAAATTAACCTAGTTAGGCGAATGCAAAGTCTAAGGCAAAAAGATAGCTTGGTAAAAGAGTATACTGAGGAATTTTATAGATTAGATATTAGATCTGGACATGATGAGGATGATGGGGAAAGAATTGCTAGATACCTAACGGTTTGAGAGTTTCCATCCAAGAGGAAATCAGTTTGGTCAAATTGGAGAACATTGAAGAGGCTTATCAATTTGCATTGAAGGGCAAGGAGAAATTGAACAAGAGACATGAACAGAGACAAAGAGGTCGGGGTGGTAGATTCCCTAGAGGAAGAGGAAGATCTAATGGTGAAAATAGTAGATCTGAACCTGAAAAGACAACTCTGGATAAAGGCAAGACCGAGTGGAAAGGTGAAAGTTCATCTAGAGGAAGAGACAGTAACTACTGAGGTGGTTATAGTAGAGGTAATTTCCAAGGAACTTGTTACAATTGTGGAGAAGAAGGGCATAGATCTTTCAAATGTACACATGCTAGTAAGAAGGCTGGTAGTAGTAGAAATGCTTTTGTGCAAGAGGAGTCACCGAATGAACCTGAGAAGGAAAATAACTTGATGGTAAGAAGAGCACTGTGGAATGAAAGTAAAAAGGAAGATCCGGTAAGGAAAAATTTGTTCAAGACCGGATGTAGAGTTTCTGACAAAGTTTGGAAGGTGATCATTGACAGTGGTAGCTCGGAGAATCTGGCATCTGAAGACATGGTCACAAAGTTGCAATTGGAAAGGTTGAGACATCCGAAGCCCTATCAGATTTCATGGATCAAAGATGAGCATGTACTCCTGGTAAGTGAACAATGTTATGTGAATTTGAAGATTGGAAAGTACTATGATAAGGTGTTATGTGATATCATGCCTATGGATTGTTGTCATATTTTGTTGGGTTGACCTTGGCAATATGATAGACATGCTATATATGATGGGGAATTACATAAGTATACTATTGTGGCTGATGGAAGAAAACAAATCTTGTTACCTTTGATGGAAGAACCTGTTAGTAATGTCTGCACATCTATGAAAGTTTGCTTGATGGAAGGAAGAAAGTTTGTTAAGGATTTGAAGAAGAATGATGTATGTTTTGTTGTGATTCCTAACAAATCGAGTAAGAAAACATAGGATAATGTTCCTGAGGAGATTGATAAGTTACTCACCGAGTATAGTGATATCATTTCTGACAATGTACCTGATGGTTTGCCACTAAAAAGAAGTATTGATCATTGCATGGATCTAATCCCTGGAGCTAGTTTACCGAATAAGACACCTCATCGGTTGTCACCTACCGAGAATCAGGAATTGAACTGACACATTCAAGAGTTGCAGGATAAAGGTTTGATCAGAGAAAGTTTGAGCCCTTGTGTAGTACCTGCAGTATTGGCACCTAAGAAGAATGGAGAATGGTAAATGTGTATTGATTCTAGAAAAATCAACAAGATAACAGTGAAGTATAGGTTTCCTATACCGAGAATGGATGACATAATGGACAGTTTGAATGGAGCAAAGTATTTCACAAAGATTGATTTGAAAAGTGGGTATCATCATATCAGAATCAAAGAAGGTGATGAATGGAAGACTGCTTTCAAGACAAAAGAAGGTTTGTATGAGTGGTTGGTTATACCTTTTGGTTTAACTAATGCACCAACTACTTTTATGAGGTTGATGAATGAAGTTCTGAAGAAATTCTTGGGTAAGTTTGTGATTGTATATCTTGATGATATTTTGATATTTAGTAAGACTAGAGAAGAACATTTGTTGCATGTTAGACAAGTTTTACAGAGATTGAAAGAAGAAAAGTTGCCGATAAATCTGAAAAAAGTGTTCGTTCATGAAAGAGAAAATTGTGTATTTAGGATTTGTAATTTCAGCTGATGGTTTGAAGATGGATCCTGAAAAGGTTGAAGCTATTCTGAATTGGCCTACACTTGTGAATGCTAGTGAGGTAAGATCATTTCATGGTTTGGCAATTTTTTACTGAAAGTTTATAAAGAATTTCAGTTCAATTTGTAATGCTATGGTTGAGACTGTGAGAGGGGATAAAAGAGAATTCAAGTCGACACATGGAGCTAATAAAAGTTTTGAGACTCTGAAGTACAAAGTTGTTGAATTATCTAATTTGGCATTGCTTGATTTCAATAAGGTATTTCAAGTGGAATGTGATGCAAGTGGTAGTGCAATTGGAGCTGTGTTGAGTCAAGAAGGTAAACCTGTTGCTTTCTTTAGTGAAAATTTGAATGATGCTAGAAGGAAATATTCTGTGTATTATCAAGAATTTTGTGCTATTGTTCAAGCACTGAAGAAATGGAGACATTATTTGATACCGAGTGAATTTGTGTTGTGACTGATCATAAGGCTTTACAATATTTGAGCAGTCAGAATAAGTTGAATCAGAGACATATGAAATGGTTTGAGTATTTGCAGAGTTATACATTTGTGATCAAACATAAAAGTGGAGTCACTAACTGAGTTGGTGATGCATTGAGTAGAAGAAGATCTTTGATGACCGAGATGAAAATTGAAGTTCTTGGTTTTGATGAGATGAGAGATTTGTATGAAACTGATCCTGATTTTTCTGAGCCATGGAGAAAATGCAGAGCACCTATTCAATATCAACCGAGTACAAAATGGGAAGAATATTTCATTCAAGAAGGTATGTTATTTAAAGGTATTCAGTTATGTATACCGAGAGGAAAAATGAGAGCTAATTTGATAAAGGAGAAACATAGTAGTGGTTTGGTTGGACATTTTGGTATTGATAAAACTTTGAATTTGCTTAAGGAGAAGTACTTTTGGCCTCAGTTGTATAAAAATGTTCAAAAATTTGTGAAAAATTGTGGAATTTGTCAAGTTGCAAAAGGAGTAAGTCAGAATACTGGATTGTACACACCTATTGTTGTACTTGAGAAACCTTGGACCGACATCAATATGGATTTTGTTCTTAGCTTACCGAAGATAGTAAGAGGTAATGATTCTATATTTGTTGTGGTAGATAGATTTTCAAAGATGACACATTTTATACTGTGTAGAAAGACATTAGATGCAATACATGTAGTAGATCTTTTCTTTAAGGAAATTGTTAGATTGCATGGATTACCCATGAGTATTATCTCTGACCGAGACAGTAAATTTGTTGGATACTTTTGGAAAACTCTTTGGAGAAAGTTTGACACTGAGTTGAAATATAGTTCTACATTTCACCCACAAACTGATGGATAGACAGAAGTTGTAAACAGAAGTTTGGGAAATCTTTTGAGATGTTTAGTTGGAGACACACCTAGTAATTGGGATTCTGTGTTGGCACAAACAAAGTTTGCATACAATAATTCAGTGAATAGGAGTACTAGGAAAACACCATTTGAGATTGTGAATGGCATACAACCAAGAGGAATATCTCATATGAGAGACATTGTTGATGAAAGTAAGAGAAGTGCTGAAGGAGTGAAATTTGTTGAGTACATGAAGACATTGCATGAAGATGTGAAAATCAAGCTAGAAGAGAATAATAAGAAATATAAAGATAGAGCTGATAGATCAAGGAGACATAAAACTTTTGATGTTGGTGATGAAGTGATGGTTCATTTAAAGAAAGGTCGATTTGCTGTTGGAACATATGGGAAGCTGAAGATGAAGAAGTTTGGACCTTGTAAGATTTTGAAGAAATTTGACAGTGGAAATGCATATGAGATTGAGTTACCTGATGACATGGACATATCACTAATTTTCAACATTGTTGATTTGTATGAGTATCATGAACCTGATGAAGACATGACAGTACCGATGGAGTGTCCTAAGAAACATAATGAAGAAGTTGAGAAGATTTTGGAACAAAGAGTTAGCAAAAGAACAAGAGGTAAACAATATATGGAATATCTGGTAAAATGGAAGAATAGACCAATTGAAGACAATTCATGGATTTCACAGTCTGAGTTGGATGCAGCTCGGACCAGACCCAATGAATGATTTGGAGAATCATTTCAAAATAACCCCAGGTGTCTGATGCAGGAGCATCTTGGGTCCTTGGCAATCCTGTGTCACCAAAAAGATTTTGAAGTTTGTCTGTGTTGCTTGGTTCCTTCTTGACCAAATTGGTCGGTAGTTGGTCGGTTTCCTTTGGTTACCGAGTGTGGTCAGTTATCTCCTGGGTGGTCGGTTGTTTCACTAGCGCTTAGCGATGCTTGTCTATTGCTCGGTCATCCTTGCTTACCAAGTAGTTTATTTTTGAGTTCCTATCAAGGCTGACTTGTGCATTGATTATGGGTCACAGATTTAATGCTGGTATCCATCATTTGGAAGCGTGTGATCCCAGATTTGACCGTTTCTTCCATTGATTATGGATCTGAAGGCTGACTCAGTTCAGTAGCCTCTTGTATAAGTATAGTTGTTTGGTTAGAGTTTAGGGAGTCAGTTTTGATGGAAGATAGTTTTTAGGAGAATCAAGAGTGTTAGCAGATCCTTGCATGTTTGAGGACTTCTGTAATTCATTGTAATAGCAGGCCGTAACCAGGAAGGCCTTATAGCCCGACATGTATGAATCAATTTGAATGATAATATATGAAAGATCCTACTTTCTCTATCTCTCACTATGTTGTTGTTGCTTTCGCGTGTTGTTGAGCAGGCTAGATCATTAGGGTGTGCCACTGTTTGGCCCCTCCTGGTCCATGCCCTTGTGTCACTTATGAACCATAGCCATACAACTATTTAATATAATAATTTTATATACAAATATATTATATTATAATGCTTACATTAAAATTCCATGCCACATGAAGAGTGAATTGTGATGAGGAAAAGTGTGGAAAACCATTTTTCAATATCAACAACAATTTCATTTTGATTGGATAAAAATGAAAATGGAGGATGAAATAAGAGGTAGTTACGATAATTCACAAAAGGTTAATAATATGGATGGTGTTGATGAATTGCTTGTTGATGGCATATATGAATTTCTTGTTGGTGGCGTATAAGATTTGCCATCCAAAGATGAAGCCTTTGTGGATGCGGAAATGAAGATGAAACTCCCAATTTCACTACTAGAGGACAATTTTGGAGAAGTAGGCAAAATCAACAAAAAGGGAAGGTAGTGTGTATCGATCTTTATTGATAATGTGAACACCAAATTTAATATATCAATTATTGTATACAATAAAATATTAAATTTAAAAATATAAAATAGTTTTGCAATCAATTCAATTAGCTTTAAAATTAAAAATTTAATATATTTCAAACAAAATATTATAAAAAAATTCTTTTAATATAAATTAAAGTTAAGAAAGATAATATCTTCAAATTTCTAAAATAACAAATAAATAATCATCTTTTGTATTAATTAAAGAAATACCAAAATTTAAATTAACAATGATAATATCTTCAAATATTTAAAATAATAAATAAAAAATCATCTTTAACCATTTTCATTAGCTTTAAACTTGAAAATTTAATATATTTATAATAAATATTGTAACTCATTTAATTTAAATAAAAATAGATAAAATAATATCTTCAAAATATCAAAATAAAAAATAAAAAATCATCTTTCAAAATCTTAAAATAATAAATAAAAAATCATCTTTTGTATTAATTAAGAAAATATAGAAATTATAAATAAAATTAATTTTAAATAGGGCAAAATAAATCAGAGATAGGGATAATAGCAAAAAAACAAAAATAAAATGGAAAAAAAAAGATAAGAAGATAGTATCTAATCTAAAAGTATGATTGGAAAAAAAGACAATCGACAAGGTTAACAGTTTTCAAACAGAAAAATAAAATTTCAGGGAGCAAAGCTCCCACAAATAGCCTATCGACTAAAAAGTCTACAATCAGGTTCTCTTTCTTTGTGTAGCAGTCTACTCAACAAATTCACTAATAGGAATCAGAAGATTTTAAACTGAAAACCCTGCTATAATTGGTAGCGAACCGCAATCCACAAAGCAAATTAGGAATAGATATAGTGAACCTGCACAATAAAGAAGAGTTAAACCTGAAAAGGTTACTCACGAATGTCAAGCATAAAGAGTTGGAAAACCAACATTCATAATTAGGGAGTAATGCCTATATCCAATCATTAAACTTGACATTTTTCAAAATACAAGCTTTAGAAAGTTTTTTCTACTTAGATCCCACATAGAGTAGGTTGTGTTGGTTTTTCCAACTGATTGTCTAATTTATTAAATGGCCATCTTTAATGCTCAAGACTCTTAAATAAGTGGCCAATGAACAAGAGACAAAATCTTGCACTCATTTGCATTTTGGACTCATAGGCTCTAGACTTGGGAGTTATCCCTTTCAACAATATCAATAGTGTTAGAGTAATAAAGTGTTTTCTTATTAATTAAATCATGTTCGATTTAATTACTAAGTCACTTATTATCTCTTTATGCTTAAGCTAAACTTTAGGCATATAATGATTAATTGCTTTATTAATTATTATTGTGCAACCTAGGTTTTACCTTTTTAGGTTTTCAGATCTCCCTTTATAAGGATTGATCTCCTTTGTATTCATAATAGATTATTTATCATTGAATTGCAACTTTTGTTTTTGCATATCAAGAATGATTTCTCCTCTCTCGTGGATCAATGCGTTCATGGCTTTGTAGCTTCTTGCTTCTTCTCTCTCTTTTTAGGATAGACATTTGCATGCAGGTGTTCTTGGGAGTTGTGGGTTGATTTCTCATCAACTCCAACATGGTATCAGAGCTTCAGACCTATTTGTCCCTATCCTCTTCCTGAGAGATTCAACCTTGTTCATCAGATCTACAATTTTTAGAGGATTTTCTATTGGATTTGGGGGGACCTCTTTTTCTGGTCACTTTGGGCACAAACGAACCTCACTGTTGCGTTCAGAGTGCCCAAGAACCTCTATTTCCATATAAAATTTGTCAAATTTGGACAAGTTGGCCTATGAGGCAAAAAAAAATTTGCATGCCAAGCGTACGATCCTGGAACGCAATCCGAGGCAAAAAATAAATTTAATGGCACTGCCAATAGAACTGCTAGCAGCTCCCGCCAGCGGCGATGCCAATGGTTTTTGTTGTTGTAGGCCCCAACCTGTGTAGCATATGGTCACATGGGGACTAGGAGCCGACTCCCAACGACCCAAGAGCTAGCCCCCTGGTCACCACATGACCAAGGGCCAATTTTTTCAGCCCCCAGGTGGTTTTTTGACTTGATGACCATTTGACTGTCAAATTTAAGCCCGTCATTTGTTGACATCAACATGCATCAACAAGTTTTTTTTTACACCATTTTGGGCCCATCAACGTACCTATGGTTTTTTGCTCATAACTTGAGCATAGTGTGTCAAAATTGGGCAAACAAGATATCATCGGAAAGCTGGTTGCGAGTTGTATCCAAATCCAGAGGTTTGAATTTCTGAGTTTTCTTTTTTAATGGTATTTTTTTACTATCAAAGCTAGATGTTTAGGTTTGCACTTAGGGATCTTTATCTTGCGCATCTGGACTCCATTTTGGGTAAACGATATATCATTGGAAATCTTGTTCTGAGATCTTTTCAGTGCTATGAGTCATTTTTCCAGATTTTGATTCAGGTAGATTTTATTCAATTTCTTGCATTTTTGCAATTTGGTTAATATCTTGGATGTTACAGGTCCTAGGATTTCTTCCCTTTGAGGGATGGCTCATCTTAGGCTTTTCTTTTTCAACAGCCTTTGCTCTTCTTTGAGAAATGTATACTTCACTTTTGTAGCATTATTTTATGCACATGCACTAAGATAAAGTGCCTTTCTATTACATGTTTGAGATCTTGAACATGTTTGTGCTATTTATACTCGCACTCCATTATAAAGTGCCATGGGGGATTTGATGTTTGCCTTTGTTTGCCATCTACCTTTGTCAAGTGAGTGTTCCTTCCATGATATTATCCTTAGGGTATCTTTATTTGTATTTGTACTTTCTTTGCACTTTCGATGCTCCTAGTTCTTCATGATGCAGTTCTTATTGGCACTCTTTTCAGTGTACCTGTCACCTCTTCCTTGTCAGCATTATGGGGGGGTTTCTACTGATCATTCTTCTGCTTCCTTGGTTTGATAATGTGAGCTATGTATTCAGTAGTTGTTCCTATGTACTAGGTGGATGCAGTGGCTGGGTACCTATGCATTTCGGTGAGATGAATCATTTACCATATGGACACTCTTTCTTTCATATTTTTAGAGGCACTCTTCCATCTTTGATTGATCACCTCTTCAGGCTTTGGTGTTTTATACCATCTGTATCTTCAAGTTTAGTTGTTTGCCTTTGTTTTCCTTCTGATTCGAGTAGTGTCATTTGAAGGCACTCATGCAGATTTCAATCTTCTCTACCTGGTCATATTTTAGTGGAGGATCTTTAGATCAGTAGTTACTTCTTGACAGAGTTTGTAGCTTCTTGCTTTAGTGATGTTCTATATGTTCATCCTTGTTCCTATTTTCTAGAACATTCCCTAGTTTTGGAGGGTTCTTCAGTCCTTCAGACTAGTCTTTGTCTCTTTTTTTTGTAGATTTTTTCCCATGTGGTTTTCTCTATTTCTCCTCTTTTTTAGAGACTCTCTTTTGTACTTGGGTACTTGATCATGCCTTTTGTTGTTGGGACCCATTTCTTTCAGCACTGTAGTTTCCTTTCCTTTCTTCTTGCATTTTTTGTAGCTACATTGTTGCTCATCTTAAGGGGGGGGTGTGTTAGAGTAAAGTATTAATTTAATTATGTTTATTAAATTAACTTTATTCCCTTCTTAAGATGTCACTTTATGCTTTTGCATTAGTTGTTTATATCTAAAACACTCTTGCATTGGTAGTGTTATATTTAAAACATTCATGCACTAGTCGTCTTAAATATAAACTTGCATGCATTAGTCATGTAATAATTAAATCAAGATTATTACATGCACTTCTACTTTTTAGGGTTTTCCCTTTTAGGGTTTTAGATCTCCTTTATAAGGATTGATCTCCTTTGTATTCTTAACATCATTCAATATTATTTGATTACGACTTTTGTTTTTGCATATCAAGAATGTCCTCTCTCTCATGGATCAATGTGTTTAGGCCTCCATAGTTGTTTGCTTCTCTCTTCTTTCTGTGACAGGTGTTTGCATGCAAGTGTTCTTGGGAGCTATGGAAAAATGAGACATCATCAGAAAGTTGATTCTGATATCTATCTAGATCTGGAGGTTTGAATTTTTGATTTTATTTTTTTTATGGTGTTTTTTCCTGTCAAATACAAATGTTCAGTTTTGCACTCCGGGAGCTCTATCTTGCGCATCCGGACTCCATTTTGGGAAAACGATATATCATTGGAAAGCTTGTTCATAGATTTTTCCAGTGCTATGAGTCATTTTTCCAGATTCTTCTCTAGGTACATTTTATTTAGATTCTTGCATTTTTGCAATATGGTGGATATCTTGGATGTTACAGGTCCTGGGATCTCCTCCCTTTTGAGGGATGGCTCATCTTTGGCTATTCTTTTGTTTCAGAAACCTTCACCCTTCTTTGAGTAGTGTATACTTCACTTTTGTAGCATTCTTTTATGCACATGCACTGAGATAAAGTGTCATTCTATTGCATGTATAGGATCTTGCACATGTTTGTGCTCTATGTACTCGCACTCCATTATAAAGTGCTAGGGGGGTTTGATGTTTTCCTTTGTTTTCCATCTACTTTTTTCACGTGAGTGTTCCTCCAATGACATTAGCATCAGGTATCTCTATATGTGTTTGTACTCTCTCCACAACTTTGATGTTTCAAATTCTTCTTCATACAGTTCATATTGGATGATCTTTTTGTGTACCTATCATTACTCCCTTATCAACATTATGGGGGGGTTTCTACTATTGGTTCTACTACTTCCTTGGTTCGATAGTGTAAGCTATGTATTCAATATTTGATTCTATGTACTAGGTGGATGCAGTGGCTGGGTACCTAGGCATTCTGGCGAGATGGATCATTTACCATATGGGCACTCTTTCTTTCCTATTTTTGGACGCACTCTTCCAGCTTTGATTGATCAAATCTTCAAAATTTTGGTGTTTTTATGCCATCTATATTTTCGAGTTCTAGTTTTTTCCTTTTTTTGCCTCTTGATTCGAGTAGTGTCATTTGAGGGCACTTGTGCAGATTATAGTATTCTGTATGTTCAACTTCAGTTGTTTTCCTTTGTTTGCCTCCTGATTCGAGTAGTGTCATTTGAGGGCACTCACGTAGATTACAGTCTTCTCTACCTAGTCATATTTCAATGGAGGATCTTCAGATCATCAATTATTTCTTGAAAGAGTTTGAAGCTTCTTGCTTTCAGTAGTTCTTTCTGGGTTTTTAGCTTCTCCCAAAGTTTATCTTAAGGGAGGGTGTTAGAGTAATAAAGTCTTTGCTTATTAATTAAATCATGTTTGATTTAATTACTAAGTCACTTATTATCTCTTTATGCTTAAGCTAAACTTTAGGCATATAATAATTAATTGCTTTATTAATTATTATTGTGCAACCTAGGTTTCACCTTTTTAGGTTTTCAGATCTCCTTTTATAAGGATTGATCTCCTTTGTATTCATAATAGATTATTTATTATTGAATTGCAACTTTCATTTTTGCACATCAAGAATGATTTCTCCTCTCTTGTGGATCAATGCGTTCAAGCCTCCATAGCTTCTTGCTTCTTCTCTCTCTTTCTATGACAGGTGTTTGCATGCAAGTATTCTTGGGAGATGTGGGTTGTTTTCTCATTAACTCCAATAAATAGATTATAATCCCTTTACACCAATATTTTGTTTGAGCATAATGTTTTCTCAAAATTTATAAGATTTGTATGATTGGTAATAATTTGTTAGATTCTTGGTAACTCTTCATTAAAGACCTTGAGAGCATGAATAAATTACAATAACTTATTCTAGTGTTGTGAATTACACTCCTTCAACATGAGTCCAATTTCACTCTCCTTAGCACTTGCTTTAGTTTTCCACTTCCCTAAGCATCTTGGACCAATTTCTAGCCTTGAATTTAACCCTCAACTCAAGAAGATGAATCATATTCTATTTCAAACTTCAACACACTTCCACACTTAAATGTCGTCAATCCAAATTTAAATTCTAGATCCAATATTATGGCCCTAATATCTTGCTTCCTACGAAATTGGGGCTTGTTTTGTCGAGTTGCTGTCAATCCATTGTAGTGACCTATGATTTTTGGTTAAAATTTTGTGCACAAGAGTAACATGTTGGCCTTAATAGTGCATAATCTAATATCAAAATTTGGATATGACCATTGTAAGTTGGACTTTTATAAAATTAAAAGTTTTAACTCATATATAAGCAATATACTTTTCTCATATGTGAATCAATAATTCATTATGATATCCTTGTGATGCAAAATTATTGCCAAATGTGAGTCGATAGGTCTACAAAATCTGAGAAGTGATCAACAACAAGTCTTCAAGTATTCATCAACTATTGTTCATCATGATGGAAGCTTTTGTAATACCCTCTCAGATGATTATACTTTTATTGGACATTTTGCATTATGATGGTTAGAACTATATAGTTACAGTTATGCTTATTTGGATGATGATATGCTTATCAGATATTTAGACATGCTCATATATGATTATTGTTTATTGTTTATGAAATTGAAAATCATCTATCTTTTCTTATGGAAATTTATAGAGCTAACCCAAGGATTTGGAATCTATGCATTATTATATATGATGTCCCATGCTTTGTGTGTATGTGTCTGATGTGTTTTCATGATTCAGGACGAAGTCGTAGTTAATCACTTAGTTGAGGTCCACACAATGTATCAATCCTAGTCATGTGTTTGCAAGTGTCTTATGGTATATATCTATGCTCATATATCTCTTCTCGGTGATGCAAGCTTGCAAGTACTGGGCATCGACTCCAACTAGTCTCACAAGTCTAAGTGAGCCCTCAAAATCCTTGATCGTTGTTGTTGTTATGGAGATATCAACTGTTGGAATTAGGAGAGATAGGTACTGAGAGGGGAGGGGTGAATCAATGCCTTCAAAACTTTACTTATAAAACCTTTTTGATCAATAACTGAATACTGTGATAACCGATCAAAATACCTTGAATCTAATTGCATAAATAAAACATCTAGTTAACTTAAGAAAGTAAACAACATGAAATCAATATGAAAATCACATAACACAAGTATTTTGGTAACGCAAAAACCCTTGTTAGAAGGTAAAAACTACGGTGGGGATGACACCCACAAATTCTTCACTACTGCAGATAGAAAAGGTTTGCCTGTTAAGGCTACAAGTTTTGATCACTTCTGGTGATCTTACCCTGTTAGGAGTAACATATTAGATCAACTAGATCTACCTAGTTATAGGATTTAACAACACTAAATGAAGTGTGTACTCGGTTAAGAGATTTACATAAGACTATTAAGTCTACTCGGTTAAGAGATTTATCAAAAACTCTATCACAATTGTCAGAAAGTAATAGGTAAATTATATGCTAGTTGACAACTCAATTGTCTAAAACAGATCTATAAGTGCTTATCAAAATATCACCTTATTTGTGATGATTCTCTGATCTATTCTGCTCGGTAGCCTTGTCTGATTCTGCTCAATCTGATATCCTATGTACTCTGTTCTTCTCGGTAAACTGATTGTCTTGAAGATAGGCAAATTCTTCAAGTGCTCTATGATTCATATATATTAGTTCAACAACCTCATAAAAATGGTGTGAACAAACAAAATATATAGTGTTCTGTTTTGCTGCCTTAGCAAAAATTAGGTTACAAAAATAATCATAACCCTAAGATCTACGGTGCAAAATAACCTAGATCAACTAATACAAATAAGATAATCATTGCATTTAATGAATATCTTTTACAATAAATGCTCCTCGATCTTGGTAAACCATTTTACAATCTGTTATAACTGTTTGCATAGAATAATGTGCCATTTCTGATTACTATGCCATTTTCTATGATCATTGGTAAACACTGTATAATCTTCTCGGTATATACTTCGATGCTCGCTATTTACTGACCGTCGGTGTCAGTGTTGCTGGTGCTCAGTTAACTGTGTGATGCTCGGTGTAACAAGCTTTACCAACTGCTCTCTCTTACTTCTAGTTACTGATTGCCTCAATATAAGTAATCGACCAGCCTGTTTACTATCCTTTGATACTAATGACAACCTTAAATGCTCAATAGAGATTAACAATCTTCCCCTTTGGCATTAGTATCAAAAGTTCAAAATGTATATAGACAAAATGTTTCTACATATTCCTTATCTCTCTGCCATATACATAACAAAAATTTCTAAGTACAAAAAGTACTCCCCCTCGGTGCATGCTCCCGGTAGTATGTAATATACATATCAAAGTATACTAATTTGGCATATACATGGTTTTCCCCCTTTTTGATAATAATGCCAAATGCAAAAAAAATAATGTATACTTACATCTTATCAAAAATGTTTGGATGGGTTTTTTGTACAGACTTTAAGAGGTTGTCCCAATCCTCTTTCAAGTTGGTAAGAGTAATATGCTCAAGACCGACTTGTGCATGCATGTCAAAGATATTATCCAACACCAAAATCTCTGGTGTTGCTACAAGTTGCTTAGCTTTGATAATGTGTGTTTCAAAAATCTTCAGGTAAGGAGTGAGTTCTTTCTGTAACTCTGTAACTTGATTGGTGATGTGCGCTTCTTGTTTCCTTAATTCTTCTATCAACCGTTGGAGTTCCTGAACTCGGTTAATATGATTTAAGAAAGTAGTTGGCTTGGCGATAGCTACTTGTGTACTCAACTTTATCTCTGCTTCTAAATTTTTTATCTTTTCATTGACTTCTACAATGAAGGTGTCTGAAGTACAAAGCTTGATTAGAAGTTGACAATTTATCTAGGTGATAGATTTTACCTCGGTAATGACCTCAGATAATTTTACTTTGTTCAGTGCTACTTCTGTGCTGATCCTTTCTGCCAATTTGTTCTGAATCTTGGATTCTACCCTTTCTTCTATTCTTTTTTCTACATCTGTATCAGGGGCATTGATTTTGTCGATGAGTGTGGCAAGCTGATCTATGATGGGAAAATTCTCATCAATATTTGTTTTTGGTACTATCTGTTGTAGAAAATCTCGTACATCATTTAACACTTCTTTGCATTTGTGTTCTTTCCTCAACTTCTCTTGTGCCACTTTCCTTGAACATAACTCCCCATTCCAACTTAGTTCCTCAAGGCTTAGGGTTCTTGGGTCACATTCGGGTATAATGATAACTTCATCAATGGTGACTGACCCTTTGGCTTTCTTCTTCTTCTTCTTCGGGGAAAGAAGTGACTTCTTCTCACTTATGACAATAGCTTTTTCTTCACTCCTCGAAGTATCCTTCCCAGTTGACACTGTATCATCCTTCTTCTTCTCCTTGGTAGATTGTGTGGGAGTCTTGGTTGTAGTGTCAGGTGGGTTCACCTTGGTTGACTTGGTTTCTTTTGGTTCCTTTGTTTCGGTAGACTGTGCCTCTAGTTTGTTAGGCTCATTTGTATCTGCAGGTTGCTTGGGTGCTTGAGTCTCAGTAGTATCTTTAATTGGCTCAAGATGAGAGACATCAGGTTGTACTTGTGAGATTATTTCAATTGCTTCTGCAAGTATAGGTAGTTCACCTGGTAGTGATGTAAGTACACTAGCAATGTCTAATGCTTCATCTTTGTATTGTGTAATGGTCACATCTTCATCATCTACATCATCAGGATCACCATTAGTGATGTCCTCAATGAGTGCATCATCATCAATTTTCTTTTGAAAGTGGATCTTAACTTGATCTGGTGCATCCTGTGAAATTTTGATTTCTTCCTTTTGTCCTATGATATCAATCACCTCGGTAACTGATATACTGGTGTCTTCTATTTTCTTACCTTTGTTACCATCAATGAAAATACCTTTATCTTTTGAACTGTGTCTCTTTTTAGACAATTTCAAGAATGCTTCCTGCTCTGCTTTCTCTTCTGCTTTCAAAATTGATGTCCATAGAGAGTCACATATGACATCCATATCATCCACATTCTCATCCATGATCTACATTGCTCTATTCTTGACTAGAAATCTAGCCTGATACTTTGTCATGTATTCACTTACCTCAGCATAGTTAAAGTGTGTGGCTGCTCAGCCTAGTGACCATTCTCTTTTCCTTTTCTCTATATCTAATGCAATAGCCCATCTCTCACTTACTCTCTTGAATTTTATCATCATTTGGACGATAGTATGTTCGATCTTTGTTTTGTCCTCGATTGACATTTTGCCAAATTTGCCTATGCCTGGATCTGAAGATTTCCATTCTCAATTATATCTTCAATAATTTCTTCTATTTTACTATCCTTGTTACGAACTAGATTGAATTGATCAGGGTAATTTTCAGTGTCAATCTCCTCTATATCTTCCTTACTCCTTATGTATTTCCTATTTTTCTTAGGTGGCTCAGCTACCTTCTTGTTCTTTCTCTTTATGTATTTCTTTGTCAGTGTAGTTGCTCTTCTTTTTGTTACTTTTTCTGCTTCTTCTTTCTCAGTAGATTGTGTTGTAGTTGATGAACATGTCCTCATTCCTTTTGGTTCTAATTGCTGAATACCTTGTTCATCAGTTGAGGGTAGTTGAATTTCTTCTTCATCATTGGTGGGAGGAATTGGTGTGTGATCCATTTCTTTGTCTGACTCGGTCTCCTCACTATCATAGGGCTTGTCAGCCAACTGTAACTAAACTTTGGTTGCCTCATCAACCGGTGACTCCTTAGGTGAGTCAGATGTAGTTCCATATTTTGCTGAGAGATCTTTTCTCATTTTCTTTTCCCTTCTAGACATTTTCCCGATATCTATGTTCGTTGTGATTCTAGACTTAGCTTCCTTATATACACCAAACCTACTAGCAGTGATGTCTATCGGTAATGCCAGCAATGCATTGATAGATTTCAAAGTGAAATCATGATTCATTTCATAACCCATCAGTGCTAGCCATTTTGTTCTCGGTTCTACTGCATTTATCATTGAGTGGTCTATGCTTACCACAAAGCATATGTCATCTTCAAATTTACTTACTAATTCCTTTGGAATTTTGCTTCTTTGTTGCATTTTTGTTTGAAATTCCTTGAAATATGCATTGAACTCCTTGTTTAGATTGTCTCCTAGAATTCTCATCATTTCACCGATTTGAGTAGTTATCGGTTTGTCCGATTGCCAGTTTACTTTTCCAATACCCAGTACATATTTTTGCAAATAGAGAAATGTATAGACAAACAGTGATCCGTACTTACATGTATTGGACTTCTTTGCTTTTATTATCTTCATATTGTCATGCAGTTGGTGTAGTAGTAGCTCGGCAAGATCAACCTGGTGATCTTTCTTCATAATTTTGTAAGCCATGTCCACGGCGCTGCAGGGTACACTATCTGGTCTGCTTGATTGGAATATTTTGTACCCGATGACATGAGCTACGGATTTTACTACTGGATCTTTGATAGTTGAGATTTTTAGTGCCCTACCATCCCATTAAGCTCCAGTGTTCTTTTCTACGTCGGGATGAGATGAACTTCAAAAGGCTTTGGCTTTGTCAGTTGTAGGGTACCCAGTAACCCTACTAATAATCTTCTTGGTGATATCAACAGGTTTATCTAACCAAAATTTTCCATCATGAAATCTACTTAGCACGATTCTTATCTAGTCATTGTGAAAGGATTGCGAGAAGTATGTGAAACACCGTAACCCTGATTCTTCAATTTTCTTATATTCAGATTTGATCTTACCATCTGGTCCACAGATTTGTTGATAAGCTGCAACGGTCTCAAAATCACATACCACCGATCTTGCAGTGAATGTAAGCCCTAACGTCTTCTATTAACAAAACCTTATCTGGAATACTACAAAATGTGCCCATATCATCTGTTTGTGCTGCGACCTTGGGATGAGGTTTGAATTTTTCCTTAGCAAAGTGTGCCCTAACAATTAATTCCACTTCCTCCTCAATGTTCTGTGATTTGCTTGCGGTTGAACTCAATGCCATAAATTGTTTCTAGGGTTTTGACAAACAATAGATAACCAATGTTCGGTAGGCAAATGAACTTACTTGTTATCGTCGAAGAATTATCATCGGTTTGATCTACAGTAGCTTTGAATCTATTCAAAAAATCTTTAGCTCAAACTCTTCTCTATAAAAATCTCCTTTCTTTGAAATCACAATGTAACAATGAACTCTGTTTCCACATATTTATAGGGTTTTTCGATATTCCCACTAAAACTTTGATGCATTAAATGCATGACCTAACTTTCAGTATGAAACGACTGTCAGCTTGGTAATGTCTACAATATCTTTTTCTCAGTTAACATAGAATTTCTTCATCGGTTTTCTCTATTGTCGGTTAACCTTGTATAGTGATTACCGACGAGTAACCAACTCATGTTTCTTCTTTTACCGACTATATAACATTTGTAAACTTATAACACATAAACCATGGTGCATCTTTATTCATGCAGATTTTGTATTTGTACATCATATATAAGGAACTGTATGTAAAATGTGATTTATTTAAAATGTCAGTTCCATACATACCTTTTCATCTTAAGTGGAGAAACCGATGTCACCCAATCCAGTGGACGAGGTTTCACCAATAGTGTTACTTGACTCAACATTCTCATTAGATTCCTTCTTCCACATTGTGTTCCTTAACTTTGTAATATCTGCAATGTTATATCCACTCTCAAATATATGGTTTTCATCAGGTGCTCGGTCTCTGCAGTTCTTGCTTACATGACCGACCATGTGATAGTGCATACATGTCATTCTTGCATTTGTCCAATTTCTTGATTGTCCAATCTGACTCTTCCTGTAACAATTTTCTACAATATGTCCATACCAACCACATGCAGTACAATTAGTCCATGTATTATAATCCCAAACATATGAGTTACCTTGTTTCTTCAGTTGATATGGCTTTCATTGTAGTTTCTCTTTAGGTGTCCAGACTTGTTTCATTTTCGCCTTTCAGTCCCTTGTAGTGTGTCCATGCTTATTACAAGTATAGCATATTTTCTCCTCAGTAGTATTATTAGCAATGTCATTCTTCTTTGCTCTGCATTCATAAGCTGGATGTCCAAACTTACCACAATAATAACAATATCCATTGAATTTGGAAATAACAGGAGGTTTACCTTGTGCTTTGCTTCTACACACATTAGATGTATGTCCTATTTTTCCATAGTGGTAACATGTCATCACTTTAGGTTTTTGAGTATGATTGTTGTTGACTTTTTCATCTTGTTGTGATGATTCTCCTTCATCGGTGTAGCCTATACCGACTCTGCTTTCGAATCTCCTCTGATTAGTTAGGAAATCATCAATATTTTTAGAGTTGTCCTCAGCTATCTTCATCATTTCATTGTGTTGCTTTTGTGTCTTTATTTCATTTCTTAGTTTTTCATTATCTTCTCTGAGTAATGCAACATCTTCAAGTCTTCTTGATAATTCTGCATTTACTTGGTTCATTTCTTGATTAACTGTCATCATCTGATTTGATACTTGGAAGTGACGATCAGTGAGTCTCTGTATTTCACTTTCTTTTGCTTGAAGCTATTCAGTCATCAGTCTTTGGTCTTTAATAGCTAGATTCTGATCTTGTTCATCTTGTCTAGCATTGTTCATGATTTCCACCATTCTCACCATTTGAGATTCATGACCAATTTGAAGTGCTTTCACTTGCTCGGATAGATGCTAATTCTTTTCAGATAACTCAAAGATTATGCTTTCGGATCCATCAGAGATGCTTCCAGAGCTTGATCCAATATGATCAAATATTTCATCAATAGGTTCTTCATGATAACTTATTTCATTCAACTGAATTGCAAGGTTCTTTCTTTCAACTAGTAATTTCTTCAATTCTTCCTTGGCTTGTTTATATTGTTCCACAAACATCTACATTTGTATCTTCTGATTCTCAATAGTCTTGTCAAGCTTGTATCTCTCCATGACTTAGATCTTTTCCCTTCAGTGGTTAGACTGTTCAACAAGAGAACTGTTCTTTGATACCAATTGTTGGAATTAGGAGAGATAGGTACTGAGAGGGGAGGGGTGAATCAGTGCCTTCAAAACTTTACTTATAAAACCTTTCTAATCAATAACTGAATACTATGATAACTGATCAAAATACCTTGAATCTAATTACATAAATCAAACATCTAGTTAACTTAAGAAAATAAACAACATGAAATCAATATGACAATCACATAACACAAGTATTTTGGTAACGCAAAAACCCTTGTTAGAAGGTAAAAACTACGGTGGGGATGACACCCACAAATTCTTCACTACTGCAGATAGAAAAGGTTTGCCTGTTAAGGCTACAAGTTTTGATCACTTTTGGTGATCTTACCCTATTAGGAGTAACATATTAGATCAACTAGATCTACCTAGTTATAGGATTTAACAACACTAAATGAAGTGTGTACTCGGTTAAGAGATTTACATAAGACTGTTAAGTCTACTCGGTTAAGAGATTTATCAAAAAATCTATCACAATTGTTAGAAAGTAATAGGTAAATTATCTACTAGTTGAAAACTCAATTGTTTGAAATAGATCTATAAGTGCTTATCAAAATATCACCTTATCTTTGATGATTCTCTGCTCTGTTCTGCTTGGTAGCCTTGTATGATTCTGCTCAATCTGATATCCTCTATAATCTATTCTTCTCGGTAAACTAATTGTCTTGAAGATAGACAAATTCTTCAAGTGCTCTGTGATTCATATATATCAGTTCAACAACCTCATAAAAATGGTGTGAACAAACAAAAATATAGTGTTCTATTTTTCCGCCTTAGCAAAAATTAGGTTACAAAAATAATCATAACCCTAAGATCTATGGTGCAAAATAACCTAGATCAACTAATACAAATAAGATAATCATTGCATTTAAAGAATATCTTTTACAATAAATGCTCCTCGATCTTGGTAAACCATTTTACGATCTATTATAACCATTTGCATAGAATAATGTTCATTTCTGATTACTATGTCATTTTCTATGATCATCGGTAAACACTGTATAATCTGCTTGGTATATACTGCGATGATCAATGTTTACTGACCGTTGGTGTCGGTGTTGTTGGTGCTCGGTTAACTGTGTGATGCTCAGCATAACAAGCTTTACCAACTGCTCTCTCTTACTTCTAGTTACCGATTGCCTCAATATAAGTAACCGACTGACCTGTTTACTATCCTTTGATACTAATGACAACCTTAAATGCTCAATAGAGATTAACAATCAACAAGGTTCCGTGAGAAGGAAATCTACCTCTAACCCTTTCTGTTCATTAGGTGGGGAGTTCCTAAGTTAGTCCTTGTGTTGATGGTGAATTATTGTGTTGTCTCAGTTTTTTGGATACTATGGTGCTTGTTTCTTGTCTCTTGCATTTATTGAGTGTGAGATTTTGTGTACGACAGCTCTAATTCTGTTTGAGGGAATATTCTATCTTTTATTAGTAGTTAATTTATATGAATTATTGTATCTTGTAAGAAGTATGATTTTGTGTATGATTAAAATAATGTGTTTATAATGTCAATAATAGTAATATGTTTTATGGTATTAATAATAATATGTTTTAATAATATTTGTAATGATATATGTACACATGGGCATATGGGTGCACATGTATGCATATGATTACATATATTTATATAATTATGTGTGGAAGTAATTATTGCTTTTAAATAATATTAATAAACAAATAAATTACTTACATGCAATGGAAAATAAATATATGCTAAACCTCTTTTACCATAGCCTAGGTAACTAGGTAACTTAGAAATAGTAAATAAACTTGAAGGAAAAAGTTACTATTGCCTTCCTTAAATAAAGGAAATAAAAGTAAGATTATTATTAACATATATATCTCTTCTTGGGAATGGTTTTATTAAATATATTTAAGCCTAACTATTAACCAATAATTGGTTTGGATAGTTGCATTGGTTGGATTTTCCCGTGCAACTACTCCCTTAATCTATATACTAGAAGGATTCCTGTGAGATGGAGAGTTCACTGGAGATTCTTAGGAAATTTGATTATTGTCTTGATAGGATATGATATTAGGAAAACCATAGTAATTTGGGAAATATATAACTTCTGGAGGAGTTTGTGTCTGCAATCAGAGGAATCCGGAGGAGTGCTTGAAGAAGACTGAGATAGTTTGGATCTTTCTTCTCCAACAGTTTCTCCGTAGAACTCCAGGTAGGATCTATCCTAGGAGATGATCCTCTTTTGTGTGTTTGCTATGTTTTGTTGGAATTTTATTCTATTTATTTACTTGTTTCTTATATGTATTTGTAATTCAGAGAATGTACATGCTATGGTATTCTGTCTGCATTGTTGAATGGGATAGTGTGTATATGTTTGAAATTTATTATTGCATAAGCTGCGTTATCTTCCGGTATAAGTTGATTGGTCTTCATCCATGTATTCATTAGAGTCTAGAGACTCCCTAGGATCTTTGTAATACTTTTATTTGTGTTTAAGAAGTCTGTAGTTACTCTCAGATTTTAGGAAGATCAATTCTCCTTCCTTGTTTGCATTCTAGACTTTGTACCTTTCTGATTATTCCCATATTTTGAGTAGGGATATATAGCAAGTAGAATGGGCTTGAGGGGTGTTATGGAAGGGAAACAGGGAGATCTCAACTGGGTCTTTCCCTGATTCTACATCTGGTACTTCCATCATGCCCAGTTCTTCCTGAAAACCAACTCCACAAGTCTCATCCCTCAAAAACCACAGTCCCTGACCAACTACGCAGTTCTGGAGACCAACTGCATAGTTCACACTACCAACTACATATTTTGAGGCCCCAACTATGCAGATTCATGGCCCAACTACGTAGTTCTTTGTCAGGCCTTGGCTTTGGTCAATTTTGGTGTTTTAGGACTCCCCGATGATATGGGGTTAATCCTAAGTGATATTGGGGTATGTTGTATCACTTGTCCTTTTAGGTGTATGTTTTATGGTGCATTTAGATTCCTATTTAAGCTTCTTGATGTGTTTATGAATTTGGATTAGGGTTGTTCGGTGGATTAGGACAATGATATGACATCCTAAATCATTCCTATTCTTGTTTGCAAGTACTTGAATGTTTATATCATTTGTCTTATATCATATCTTGTATGTTTATGATGCTTGGGCAAGGTTAGAAAACCTAAGAACACTAGGTGAGTGGCTCTCATTGTGGGCATGATGCTCTAAGTGGCTAGTACCAGGATAACCCACTAATGAGGTGTTTAATCAAGTGATAACTTTAATTAAATTAATGGTGATGGAATCAAACACTAAAAAGATAAATGTATACCTCACCCATGCCATTAGTGCTATTAAAGACTATAGATGGGAGTGGGAGAAGGTACCTATGTGTAGGTATGACTAAGTGGCCTTGTCCTTACAAAAGGCATTCGGTTCTACATGTGCCTACTGTTGGTAAGTTGACTTTACTAGATTATATGACTAAGGTTTATGTTGTCATTATGGAAAAAAATTCATATGAAGTTTTTTAGTCAGCGCACTAACTTAGAATATCATAATTTGGCTAAGTATAGAAGATAGAGCAGAAAAAGAAGCACATGATGATCAGAGCATCGACGCACATGTGTATGACTGAGTTTTGGTATGCACCCTTTGATATAAGCTTTTGAGTATGCTGGTATTCTAAGTCTAAGAACACATGGTCAGATTTGATAGTATGGATAAGTTATAACAAGTCTAAGTGACACTGGTAGTTAAGTGATAGAGCAGAACAAAGCATGTAGTCGACAGATAGTTTTTTGTTTAGTGTATATCATTTTATTTTGTAAAGGATATGTGCCTATTGTAATAGTGATCTAAACATGTTATTATCATTGTATGTAAACACACTTGAGCCAATTAATTTGGAAGCCTTGTATGTGTTAGGTTTTAGGCCGACACACTAGTTAGTTTTGGTTGCACCCATTCAACATGTATATATATGACATGCACTTTTATATTTGGATATGATGTAGCGATGTAGAGTATGGAATATATAAAGAAGAGAAGATGTATATATGCGAGTTTAGTTAGTATGAGATAAAGCTCAAAAAGAAGTTAAGAGCATCAATGCACAAAAGGAACTGATCAGACAGCAGTGTCAAAGCATCAGTTCACCATTATAGATATAGTGTGTATCTGATAACTAGGAGGTTGTAGCCTTCTTCATTGAGTAGTGAGCCTTCCACCGTAATAGGGTTTGTTCTATCAGACTCTTAACTGATTCATTGTACTTAGCTTTGTAAAGACTACTCCTAATAGGGCAAAGGAACATTAACAAGTTCATAAGATTAGTACAATTATTTGTGGGTATTCATCCCCACCAGGGTTTTCATCTAGCCAAGGTTTCCCTGTAAACATATCTTGTGTTATGTGTTATGGTTGAATGTTTAATTTTATTTGCTATTCATTTTAGTACTTAAGTAATTGAGCTAAGTTTAAAGAAGTAGAAAAACATTAATTGTAGAACACTGATTCACCCCTCCCCCCCTCTTAGTGTTCCCATTCTTAACAATTGGTATCAAAGCTTTGGTCCTCTAAGATAAGTTTAACCACTTGAGGAGATCATGGATACAACTGAAGTGAAACATCTGAAGAAAAATCTTGAAGTAGCTCTTGAAGATCTTGACAGAGCTGGAAAGGAAATTGAAGAACTAAAATTGAAGGTCAGTGGCTCACAAGTATTCATCAAGAAACTGAGAAAGGATTTGAAAGATTGTTCAACAAATGATTTGGGAGAAATGGTCAAAAAGATGAATGAAGAAAACACATCTCTTAAGGATTAGGTTGAATATTTGGATGAAAAGTTAACTAATAATCAAGAAGCCTATGAAGAACAGATCAAAGAAAACAAACAGTTGGATGAAGAACTTATACAAGCAAATCTAAAAATCTTGGAGTTAGAAAACATCAAGGAAAAAGATGGAATCTGAGTTGACAAAAGCAAAGAATCATATTGACAAATTGCACACAAGTACTGATCTATTAGATTCTTAGATATATGCACAAAGGATAAAAGGAGACTCCAGTGGTATTGCATTCAATGAAGCACAAATTCAAATCAATACAATGCAAGAAAGATTGAAAGTACCTGAAGAATCTATAGAAGTTAAAAAGACTGAAAATCATACTAAAGCTAAAGAAGAACTATCTAAAGATGAACGCAAGCCAGTAAACAGAACTTGTTATGCCTATAACAAGGATGGACATATAGCAAGAGATTGTAAAGAGGTAAGACCTTTTAATGGTTATTGTTATTCATGCAATAAATTTGGTTATAGAGCTATGAACTGTAGATCAAATCAAAGAAGTCAGACACAACATAATTAGAGAAATCAACCACAACAAAATTCTAGAATTCCTCAGAACATCACATGTCAGATATGCAATTACAATCGTCACACAGCTAGACAATGTAGTATGGTAACTCACATCAATGTGTCGAGGAATATTAAGCCTCCAGTCATTTTTCACTCTAGTAACAAGGTTGGACACATCTCAAAGTTTTGCAAATCACAAGCGCAAAGTCAAGAAAGACCTAACAAGTCTCAAGGGTCAATATTGGATGAATCTGGAGAAGTCAAGTTTGTGAAAGCTACGGGAAGATGCGAGTAAGATCTGGATGGAAGTAAAGAAAGATAATATCAATAACAAAGTAGTGGATGCATCTGCAATGGACATAACTACTACTTCTGGATAAATGACCCTCATGGTCATAGGGGGAGCTAGATAAGCTCTAGACTCTTGCGCGGCTGGTATACTCACCCTTAGAGTATGCGCTTTTGGTTTTAGTTGTTTGATTTCTAGTTGATGCAATATGAAAGATCACACAGCTTGATTGATAGTAAGAAATAAGATTGGAATTCACTATTGCAACCCATGTTAACGCGACAAGCATTAATTGTAGAAAGTTGATTTATTAGTCACCGAAGATCTATTATCTTCACTTTTGCATTCAAGATCAAGCCTTTGGAGAGCACATGAGATCATAGCAGCAAGTATTGAAGGATTGAAGTTGTTTCATCAACAAAAAAGTGTTAAAATTATTGCGGAACCCTAGCTCGAACATGCCATTTCAAAAACCCTTTGGAACCCTACTTAAGCATTGAAGCAAGTAAGTAATGGCAACTCCAGTAGTCTTTGATGTCACAAAAAGGAAAAGATATGTATTCAAGAAACATCCATTTAAGTCAGTGCTAGATGATTTAGAAGGAGCATTTTATAGAACTCCAATGGGAGTTATGCATGTTGAAGATATTCACACTTACATCTATTGTAAGAAGGAGCCTATACGAGTAGACAAGATAAGGTCGCACATTGAATCTATGGTTAATCCAAACTTCACATTCAAGGATGAATTCACACACTTCACAAATAACCCTATCATTGAGTATGTGACTACATATGAATTCTATGAGTCAGAATGGATTAAGATATTGCTTTGAAGGATTCATGATGACTTGTTTTGGATTGGAGAAGTCCTTATTCACATAAAAACTAATCTCATTCATGAGATGACCAGACTTTCTAAGACTGGCACCATTCTTCCATCAGGTAAAGTTGTCAGGAAATAGGTTGAGAAAGAATGTAAATCTAGAAGTGATAAGCGTGACATGACTATTGAGCCCATTGAGGAGAAATATATTAAACTCATGGCTATGATACTTGGTTATAAATTCCAGCATGCAAACAGAGTGAACAGTGTATCCACAACTACTATTCTGGTAGCTATAAGGATAGTGAAAGAAAATGGAGATTTTAACCTCTGTGAGATCCTACACGCATAGTTGTTAGACAACATAAGAGCCATAAAACATGATAAGAGAAAAATATTCAGATTCGGGTCATTGATCATCTACATGTACTTTCATATAGTTGGTAAGGTCTCTGATCTCTATCTAGATGAGAGCATACATACATTGCCTCAAATTTCATTCAAGGCAACATCAGAGAGCACCCTAAAGGATTATATGGAACTAGAAATCAAGACATTCAGAATTAAGAAGTAGAGAAGGTACATGATACCTAATAATATAGTGGAGAAATAAAAGGACAACATTTTCTTTATGATGGAAACAAACACTACATGCATGGAAGCAGTTGAGCCTAGGACAAAATGGATTCATCCACTTGGCTATGAAGCTGATGAGAACATTCTGGAAGGCTATGCACAAGTCCTTCTATTAGTGCCTAAAGATCCCAATGAGCCTAGATGGGGAACTTATGAAGAAAAGACAAGACAAGTTGATTATGTCCTATATAGTGTCGTGACAAAGAGTAAAGCATCTAGAATTACCTCAGACATTCTAAAAATTCATGGTGTTACCCTAGAAGACTTAGATAAAGTAAGGGAAGCTAAGGTTGCTATGAAACTTGAGAGCACACCCTCATCTGAAGTGAAAATAGAAAAATCTAATGATTCGAAGGAGAAGAAGAAAAAGATTGATGTCAGCACCACAACACCCACAATCACAATTGATCTGGAGTCCACTCCACCTCCTGAGCCAAGCAAGGTGTCTAGAAGGAAGAAGTAGACTGGCGCAAGCCACCCATCCTCAAGGACAACTAGAAGCAAAGTAAAGAACACTCAAGCACCTCCTAAGGTAGGATTCAGACTGAATTTGGAAGTCTTGAGAACTAGAGTAGTTGATGAAGGTTAGATCAAATAGAAAAATTATATGATAAATATCATGAGATTGACAAGTCATAAACTCATTCTATGCTTATCAAGCATATCATTAAGTTCAAAAGGTCATTTTTGGAACTTAAGACAGTCATTCCTGATCAAGTATGGAATATACTTGACTCTTTGAAAAGACAAGCTATAGAAGATGATATGAGAATAAGAGAAAAGACATTGGATGAAGACCTCCCTATTTGTTCACTGGAAGAGAAGATATTACTGTTAGATTTGGTTAAGCCACATCTAAGAACAAAAATTAGAACTCTGCAGATAATGAACAAAAATTATGAGTTGGTTGTGAAGGAGATAGAGAAAGCTTTTGAAAAAGTATTTTTGGAAAGACACATGTACCCTCCTACTACACCCACAACCCAAGTTCCCTCTGAGAAAGTAAAAGAATCTGAGATCCCAAATGCACCTATGAAAGGTCCACAGGATTCTGCGCCCAAGGATGAAGATAAGGATGAAACGATTGTGATTGATAATGTTGAAATATCCATGGCAGCAATAGATAAAGATCTAGATAAGTTTGAAGAAGCCTTTGTAAGTACTAAAGAGGCTAAGATCTTATGCGGTGAAGAATCACCTATGTAGCAAGAAGAAGTCCTTGTTGAAGACTTAATAGGATAGGAAGAAGAGAAGGAAGATGAACTTAAAGAGGAGACCTATGTTGAGATCCCAATGAAGGTAAAAAGTGAATTCATGGATGTAAGTCAAAGAAAACTTCTTACTCCTAAGTATTCTATATCATTATTGTCAAGTTTGACACTTGATACAACAAGTCTAGACTCATGGGGAGAAGAAGATCTGATAAAGATAAGTGTATTGGCTATGGAGAAAGGCAAAGAAAAACAAGTAATGAGGAATCCTCTATTTGTTGAATCAGTTAGCATACTAAACAATTTATATCCTAAGGATAAGAAAGTAATTAGTGTTAATTCAGTGGATGATGTTAACAACATCTTATCAAGCTTCAAAGTAAATTTCTCAAGTCTAGAAGAATCAACATAAAAAATTGCAAAAGAGAAATATATCAAGAAAAGGTTGAATGTGTTGATGAGAAATTTCTCACTTGACCTTAATTCTCTAAAGATTGGTCAAGAAATACTGAAAGAATTAGCAACAAAAGGAAGGAAGATAATTGATGACTACATAAATAAGGACAAACTCACTACAGACATCTCTAAAAAGATTCAAGAAGGAGAATCTCTGATGGCAGCAGTAATAAAATCAATGGAAGATCCCTCTCAAGACATAAAAATGTGCAATAATGTTTATCAAGGACAGTTAGATAAAATTGAGAAGGCAGAAAAAGAGATGGAAAAGATAAGGGCTAGACAAGCACAACTAAGAAATTCACTAGCACCCGCACTAAATGTACTGAATCAGAACACCAAGCACATAGATGCCACAATTTTAACATATGATCAAGGTCCTTGCATGGATTTAGAAAAGATGGAGAAGCTAACATATGCATTATGCGCCCATCTTTAGATAGTTGATGCACTCAAGGTTTTTTGGCAGCAAGAAATAAAAAACCTTCAGATTGCATACCCTGATGTATTTTCTATGTAAGTACTTGAAGTTTTCCTTTTTTGAGCACCTTTGTCATTAATGTCAAAGGGGGAGTAGTATATATGGTATAAGGGAGATAGAACATTATATAATGAACAGTATGCAGAAAAGGATAATACTATAAGATAGCAAGTTTTTGTGTAAAGATATAGTTTAGTAACTTCGCCATATTCCTTTATTGCCATTAATGACAAAGGGGGAGATTGTTGGTAAGTTGACTTTACTAGATTATATGACTAAGTTTTATGTTGTCATTATGGCAACAAAGTCATATGAAGTTGTTTAGTCAGCACACTTAGAAGATCATAATTTGACTAAGTATAAAACACAGAGCAAACAGAGAAGCACCTGATGATCAGAGCATCAGCGCATGTGTGTATGATCGAGTTTTGGTATGCGCCCTTGGATATAAGCTTTTGAGTATTGTGGTATGCTAAGTCTAAGAACACATGGTCAGATTTGATAGTATGTATAAGTTACAACAAGTCTAAGTGACACTCGCAGTTAAGCGGTAGAGCAGAACAAAGCATGCAGCCGACAAATAGTTTTTTGTTTAGCATATATCATTTTGTTTTGTAAAGGCTATGTGCCTATTGTAATAGTGATCTAAACATGTTATTATCATTGTATGTAAATACACTTGAGCCAATTAATTTGGAAGCATTGTATGTGTTATTTTTTAGGCCGACACACTAGTTAGTTTTGGTTGCACCCATTCAGCATGTATATATATGACATGTGCTTTTTATTTGGATATGATGTAGTGATATAGAGTATGGAAGATATAAAGAAGAGAAGATGTATGCGAGTTTAGTTAGTACGAGAAAAGCTCTTCAAGAAGTTAAGAGCATCAACGCATAAAAGGAACTGATCAGACATCAGTGTCAAAGCATCAGTTCACCATTGTAGATATAGTGTGTATTTGATAACCAGGAGGTTGTATCCTTCTTCATTGAAAAGTGAGCTCTAGAAGTGATCCTTCCATCCCTAACAAGATTTGTTCTATCAGACTCTTAACTGAGTCATTGTACTCATCTTTGTAAAGATGGCTTCTAACAGGGAAAAGGAACATAAATAGGTTCATAAGATTAGTACAATTATTCGTGGGTATTAATTCCCACCGGGGTTTTCCTCTGGCCAAGGTTTCTCCGTAAACATATCTTGTGTTATGTGTTATGGTTGAATGTTTCATTTGCTTTACTATTCATTTCAGTACTTAAGTAATTGAGCTAAGTTTAAAGAAGCAGAAAAACATTAATTGTAGAACACTGATTCACCCCCCATCTCAGTGTTCCCATTCTTAACACCTACTTGGGGGTCGGGTCCAAGAGTGGCTAGTACTAGGACAGCCCAAGGGGTGAGGGCTATGCGATGACACTCACCTAGCTTGTCGCTTAGAGTTTCTACCAAGTCTTGTGAACCTTTTGGGAAGGGATTTTTACTTTGGTCCTCTTTTTCAGTTGTTGTTTGGGAAAGGTTACCTCAACCTTAGGAATGGCTTAGTTATCTCTTCTTGCGTGGATCTTGGTGTTTATCTCCTAGCACAGGGGAGTGGGCCTTTTGGTATCAACGTGGTTGGGTGGTAAATATTTCTTTATCAAGGTATCAGTTGCAGTTGCAATGCTAAAAGGATTCTTTCTTGTACATTATTCCAGTTTTGAAGAAAGAAGATTCTTTTCATATCTTTCATTATTTCTTATCAATGTAAATTTATGTCATTATTGTAACCTCCCAAGAGGAGATGAATTTAGTTTGATATTTATTGTATTTCAAATTGATGTAACTTGGAATGGGTATATTTAGGGAAAGGAAAAGGGAAATGTAATCCTTATGTAAAGTATGTTTGTTTTAAAAGAAATTTTTTTAAGTAAGTTTCAAAGTAAGATGGAGTGTTATATATTATTGTTGATTCATAAAGTCTAGTAAATCAATTGGGATGATTTCATATATGTATATATTCAAATTCTTAAATGAAGCTTTTAGATGGGATTAATACTTTAAATGCTATGTTGTTCATAAAAGAAATACTTTGGGAATATAGATGGATCTAAATGTTAAGTTAATTATCGAATGAAAGCATTTATATTTCCTTCTAAAGATCTTCAAATGTTATGATATAGTTGGTTTAAAGTTATTCAAAGTTGTTAGTACATTTAATGAAACTTAAATGGATTGTTAGTATTCTAGTAGGGAACCATGGGAGGAATTTAAGTTAAACCTTTCTTATGTTATTGTGAATGTAAATCTTTTAAAGTTTGAAAAAAATTAATATTCTGTTACATAGGGCTTTTTTTCTTTCCTAAAGAGAACCTATTGTTCTCTTCCCTGGTTCCTTGGTGGGGCATGACAGCTTCTAGGAATGAAATGGAATAACTAATTTCCATTTGGATTGTACCTTTCCCTAATGGTTCAATATGATTATGTCATTCTTACATTTCCACATTTTAACTTCAGATTTGAGTTTTATCCTTGATCTATGTTCATTTATGTGATTCTTGTATTCTTGAGTTTTTATATGCACCATCTTTGATTGTCTCATCTAGGGTTCACTTTAATACACTTGAGGAGGGATCTTATTTATGTTTATACACTTTTTCACTTGCCATAATATTAGACACACTTAAGGTCCAACTTAGCTATCCGTGGAGGTGAAAATCACCAAAATATGGGTTTAATCAAGGCAAGCCCCTACCTAGCCACAACATCATTTTCCTTCTCTTTTGTACATTTATAGGTTCAAAAACATGTTGCAAAAATTCTAAAGGTACAAGGGCACTCAACACAAAGAGACAAGGATTCCTAGAAAAATTCATCAGAAATGGCCTAGTCTATGACACCTAGTGCCAATAACCTACTTGTCATAGGGAAAATATGCACATGCTCAAAGAGAAGATTAGTAGCATTAGGCTATAAATAAAACTAGAATACTAATCCACATTAAAACCCTACAATCGATAAAATGTAGCATAGATTAAAACTGAAACACAATAAACAAATCAAGCAGTTCCTATCTAGCTTATCTTCTTCTATTGCTTCTCAACTCTCTGTTGGGACTCAGATAAGTGGTACTCAAAGTTGATTTTTGTAGCGTCTTGACTCAGAGATTCAAGAATGTGATTACTAAAAATACTTGATAACTTGGATAACTTGCATAAAGTTTGATAATCTATGATGATTTGGGACCCTTCAAATGGGTATGGAAGTGGGGTTTATGTAGATTTTTTAAATCAGATGAACGACTAAGATTAATTTGAGGAATTCAGAATCCATGGTTGAGAAAATTAGAGATTGATTGATTTTGGGAAATTTCATGAGATAATGAGATTTATTTCCATTTTGAACTCAAAAGTAGTGAGTCGATTTAGAAAAAAGATGAGAAGATAAGAATTACAAGATTTTCAGATTTTGAAGATATTAATTTCCAAAATGCAAAATTAAGATAAAATTGATTTTTGAGCTTTAAAGCATTTTTGGGTTTTATTCCATTTTTGAAGAATGATTTTTGCATTTTCAAAATTTAAACTGAAATAAATTCAAATTGGAATCTTGATTTTTTTTTTAATTAAATTCAATTAAAAATTGAATTTTGGAGAGAAATGAAATTAGTAATGAAATTAAATTGAAATTGGAAATGAGATGAAATTAAATTAATTTTTAGAAAGTAATTAATTAGAAGAATTAATTAGTCAATTTAAGTAATTTGGCATTATTTAAATTGTGAGACTATTGAAATTGAATTTAATTAAATGATAAAGATCACTTAATTAAAGGTCAATTAATTAAATAATATTAATTATTTAATTATCATTAGGGAGAAGTGATTAAATGATACAACAATTAGATTAGTGAGGAATTTAAGGATGAAGAACATTAATTAGAAGAATAATGATAATTAATTAAATAATTAAAGAGTTATTGAATTAATAGAGGAAAAATTAGTATTTAATGAACACTCACAAGCATGGGGCAATTTTAGGTGTCTAGAGTTTGCCCATCTTTGATGCAATGTGATTTTGAGCATTGTGTAAAAAAATGTCCAATTTAGGTCTTGCCGCAATTTGCCTTGATGATAGAAAGTGGGTTTGATGCCCCCTTGAGAAATTGAGCGAAATTGTGCAAAATGGGTGTTAATTTGTCGACAACATTATATTTCTATATGACGATGTTGTGTGCAATGATATGATTTCTATATGCATGATGATGATATGAATGCGATTTTATAATATTTTTGTAATTTTCTCATGCAATATTAGTGATTTATGAAAAGCCTAAATGAAGGATGAATGATGTGTGAGAACATTACCTTTGGACTGAATGAAGAAAGTTAGTGAGAGGAATGAATTAGTAAGAAGTGAAGACTTGGTTGCGAACCAAAATTTGATTATCAAAAAGTGATGAATCTGAGTCTCTGCAGAATATTTATAACAATCTCATCATTGTGCCTTATTTGAAAAAGAGATGCTGAAGCATTCAGATATTGACCATCTAAACACTTTTACAATCTTTGTTTGAACATCAAGCAGATAACAAACAAAGAATGTTTCACTCCATCCTAGGGTTCATGTGTTTGGAGTCAAAGTATGTGTGATTGCCATAGAAATGAAAATACCTATCACAAACACCCAAAACATTATTTCCCCAAAACTTCATCGAAATAATCCACAAACAAAAAATAAAGAAAATAAGATTATGATCCATCCTGGCCACTCTCACCACTCAGTGTTATCCTTGAGGAGCATAAGAAAACAACTGCAAAAGACAAATTGACAATATACTGACATGACTGAATTTGCCAACAACCTTACTGATCATTATTTGGATTGATAAATGTTTGATGTGGATGTGTCTGGTTTCAAAAATGGACTACTCGTATACGAATAATTTGTCTAGTTTAGAGTGTATCCATCATTGTATAAGATAATCATTTGATTGATTGATTTGGTTGATGATACATTTGATTGATGATAAATTTGATTATTGATAAGACAAGTCTTATGAGTCCATTGTCAATTTATGAAGCTCATTGTTTTGACTTGAATTTTGATGTTTGATGTCACTTTCTACTTGTTGTGACAAAGATGATTTTATTGCAAAGATTTTTGATATGTTTTGATGTTTTTTTATTTCCTTCAAGACATTTTACAATTTTTAAGATTATTTCAGGACCTTTGATGATGTTTTTTTTTTTTTTTTCAAGACTTTTTATGATGTTTTTAATATTTTTTTAGGACTTCATTTGAATTTTTAGAACTTCAAGACATTTTTTGGTTTTTTTTCAAGGCATTTTTTTATTTTTAGGATTTTTTTAGAGCTTTAATATTTGCTTGACCAAGATTTATTGAATTGCCCCCAGTGTCTAGCAAGGCAAGGAAGTTATGGATTGGTGGATGGACTAGTAGATGGATGAAGGCAAAAGGTCACTTTGTATGTCAATGAGATAATATGTTTTTGCCAAGCTAAAGGAATGACAAGATAGGGTAATGATACTTTTTGTACTAGATGGCATGTCATGCATAGAAATGGATATGTCAAGAGGGTTTTTGAAAAACATGTTTTGCATTTTTACATCCTTATTTCTATTAAAAATGAGAGAGAGATTTGGATAAGATAATGATATGATATGAATAGGGCAAGCAAGATCAAGAATGGACAAGGGGAAGGGATATGGATTGAAGGATGTGATAAGATAGACAATATGGACCAAAGGGATGTGGAAAACATGAAGAAGATAAGACATGTGATGCTTTTAGGGAGATCCCTAGCCTTGTCAAGATCAAAGTTGGGAAAAAGGGAATATGGATGTTGATAAGATAAGGGATATGAGGGACATGGGATAATGTAGGAAATGAAAGGGATATGATAATGATATGAAAACATAGATGAAATGTTCCCCCAAGTTTGGAATGCAAGAAGTATATAAATTATAAATTATATATGACACTTGTTTGCTAGGTTTTCATCATGGTACTTGCCCAAAGTGCCTGTTTGCCAAGTTTTCACTATTAGATGAAATTATTTCTCTTTATTCTTCTTTTTTGTGTTACCAAGATGCCTATTTGCCAGTTTTGTATCAAGGCAACAAATTTTTTTTCTTTTTTTTTGTGTATTTTTCAAAAAAATTAGGACATAGACAAAGAAATCAAGTGTCTTTTACCTTGTACTATGGCTATTGAATGTATTCTCAAAGATGTTGGTATGGTGATAGTGAGGTCATATGAAAGGAATGATAAGGTAAATGGTGGTAAAACTTTATGCAAAAGATTGGATAAAAGGGATGGGTGGATAAAAGATAGGTGTTGGATAATAGATAGGATGGTGGAAGATTTGTGAAAGGGTAGATGCAAGTGTTGTAAAGATCATCATTGGCACACACATTGAAGGGTGGTGGAGTGATGGAGGAAATGTATATTTTGGATTTTTAGGTTTCGATGTAGAATGGGAATTTGACTTTGGGACATAAGGACCCAAAATGAATTTGGAAGTGGACAAAAGATGTTTGGATGATGGATTTGATGAAGCCTTGGGAAGATTGAATGCCAATTTTATTTTTCTTTAGTATGAAAGTCTTTTATGAGAGACTTGGGAATCCACATAGTTCTTGACTTTTCTTTTCTTTACAATTCTTTAGAACACATTGCTTCAATGAGGAAATTAGGAGTCCACATTTTCTTTGATAGATTTTTTTGTTCGATGGGACTTTGTGGCATTTTGGATTCTTTTTGTTCTTGGATCATATTGTTCTTTATATTTTCATGTCTCTTATATTGGATACTTTGATCCTTAAATATATGGGGATATTTGAAATTATGTCTTTTGTGATTGGCATCCAAGTTACTTCCCAAGGTATTGCGGTTTATAGATGGATAGGAATGATATGGAGGGTTCATGAGGACATGTCGTGGAAAAGTTTTCAAGGATGTGTGCCTTTGTTGATCTTGATTTAGGGTAGGATAGCTGGATGGTGAGTAAGAAGTGATAGGGATAGGTGATGGGGAGATATAAGGACCCAAGATGGATGGAAGGTTTAAAGGCTTTAATGAATGCATGAGTTTAGATGGAGGAATGTAGGATCCATGAATGGTACCAACATCTTGAGTGTGATCCATGTAGCCAAGGCATGATTCTTAGGGTTTTCTATTATATAAGGGGGTTCCAATATGTCTTTTTAACGGTTTCCCAACCCTTTTACTTGATAGTGCATGCTTTGGAAGACTTTCTTAGAAAAGGGATGCTTGTTACTTTGATAGAAAGATTCAAGTCCATTTTGAGGTGGAGGAGGTATGTAAGGAATGCTAGGATAATGAAGTATACTGGCCTAAATGAAAGTGGATGAACTAAGTTTATATGTAGGGGGCTCATTATTATCTTTTTCATGGGTGATGGGATATTTTGGAGGGAAATTAGGATCATGGATTGGACTAGACTGGATGGAAGTGGATGAGCCCATTTGATATATAGAAGGTTTAGGAACAACTTGCGTAAGTGTTTTGGGATTATGTATGAGACTAGAAAGGATAATAGAATCCTTATGTGGCATAGGAGAAACACCAATATCATTTTCTAGGATAGGATCTTGTGGAGAGTCTAGAGTGTTAGGACATGGAGGTGAAGGGATGGGGTAATATTGAGAATGATCTAAAGTGATGGAAGAATCTTGTAAGGGATAATAAGGTAGATGGATACTTTGACCTTGAGTTGGAAGAGGGCCATTAGACTCTATTTTCAAGGTGGTTTTCTCTTGACTATGAATAGAATAATTGAGAATAATGGAAAGGGTGACATGATCTTTCTTAGGAAGTGGAAGGTCAATAAGAATTGGAAGGACATTATATGATTGAGATGGAAGAGGATCATCTTGGATAGGATGGAAAAGGATTATTGAATCTTCATGAGACTCTAGAAAGACGGGTTCTTTGTAAAAAAATAGATAAGTTTGGTCATTGTTGGGATCTTGACCATGATTTTATTTAGGACTTGTTTCTTCATGATTTTGATCATCCTCTCAACATAGGGTATGAGTTTTGACATGTATGGTAGATGCTTGAAAGGTTTCAATGTTTTGACATGATAGGAATAGACTTCAAATAAGATTGAGTGGATTAGGTTTGTTTGGGAATGGAGCATATGGTGGAATTGAATCTAGGACAAATGAGTTGTATAAGGTACTTGTATCATGAAAGGGATTAAATTTTAAATCCATTTTGGATAGCCCTTAGGAGGTCTCATCACTAGATATATCATTTAATGGAAATGGAAAATATTTCTCTTATGTCGCTTCAAGAGATAAAGGACCGATGGGAAACATGGAGGCTTCTTGAGGGAAAACTTCTTCATGGGAGGGGGATGTGTCATTGGTGTGATTTTTTTGGAATATACCATTGCTAGAAATAAGAAGATGTTCATTGACATGTGATATGATCATAGGTATATAGATTGATTCATCAAAAGGGTAGGGAAATAAGTCCTCTGCGGTGTAAGACTTTGGTTGCATTCGACTTTGAATATCTTGCAACTAAGTTTTCATGTCTTGGACTTGTTGCATGAGGATACTGGTCTACGATGGTGGCATGGTTCAGACACTAGGTTATGATATTTGTTGCCTGGTAGAAAATAAGTTAGCTGGCCTTTGATATTGAGATTATGATGTAGGCACATATGATTTTTTGTAGGTTTGATATTGATCTCTAGAGTGTGGTATTTGTTGAAAATATAAGATATTGAGATTTTACGATCGTTGATATTAGGGTTGGGGACTATGAAGCATAGATGGATCGATGAGTGGTTGTGTCATCTTGAGGAAATTTTTTAAATAGACAAAAGGGTATGTGTCATCATAGTGGTTAGGATTTTGTTCTTCTTTGTATTGGGGACATGGATTGATGTACATGTCATATGGTTTATTCCTTGTTTGAGATCTGGTTATTGGTCTCTGACCAAAAGGCTATGGTGGGAGTGATATCTTGAAAAAGTATTTGATAACAAGATACTATGTGATTGTTGATGTGTCTAGACAAAGGTGATACCTCTTCTAATAGGTTTTGACTCCTATTAATAAATGTCAATCTTAGGGAGAGAGTTTGATTTCTCTTGATCTTAGAGTTGAATTGGTTTGATATTGTTTTGATTGGAAACTTTCTTTAGATGAAGTGTAGAACCAGGGTTGATTATTTTGATAAAATCTTGATAGAGAGACCAAGAAAATTCTAGTCTGGCTTGTTAGATTCACAATCCTAAATGATTACCGAACCCAAAAGAGAGGTTTCCTAATGTTGCAAAATTTTGTATGATCCTATTTGAATTTTTGAAATGACCTTAGTAAAGTTGTAAAATGTGTGGAACAATTTTACTGCTTGTTGTTTTTAGATGACAGTTTGACAAATTTCCAATTTGAAGTTTTGACTAGTTAGGCTGTTGACTTGACTACTTACAAACACAAGGATATTAAGACAAAAAGTGTTTGTGTTTGTTGAATGTAAGATCTATAATTTTGAAAAAATGCCAAACAAAGTAGGCACAAATTTTTATTTATGTTGTTTTATGTAGAAGACATGTAGACTCCTATGTCACACCAAGACAATATTCACTAAATTCCCACTATAGATAATTTGAACCACACTTATTCATAGTGCATAGCTTAGAAGTCTAGAGGCACAAACTCCTTATAGTGCACTCACTTCTTAGGCACACCAGACTTTGAATTCCAAGGGGCATCACTTCCCAAGGAACTGCTATCTCTACTAAGAACTATGAGAGTGTGGGATATCTTCAAAGGCATTGGTGGCCCATCGAGTCAAAAAATAGAAGGATTTTGGAAAAATACAAACATTTATCTCTTTAGTAGGGGAATTTCATTTAAGTGCCCATGCATGCTCTGTACCTATTACAAGGAGACTTCATAATTAGCACCCCTAGTGAGACATTTTAGCCTCACTTATTTTATATAGTGACTGAGAGTGGTTTGGATTTAGTCTGTTATCACTTGTGACTGAGAGTGGCTTGGATTTAGCCTATTATCACTTGGGTCATTCCCTTTCATGAGCTATGATAAAGAACTTAGGAGGTAGGCCCTCTAAAAAAGAAACTAGAGCACATCGCTAATACTTTTATCTTGTGTTAGAATAACTGAGAGGGGGGGTGAATCAGTTAGATTAGTTATCCTACAATCCCAAATACAAAGATGTACCTTACAAAATAATTCCAATAAATTATGCAGCTTGGTAACACAAAATATCAATATGTTTGTTCAGTTTACCAAATACCAGTAAATATCCAACTGTGATTACCAACCAAATCAACTATGCAGTATGTAAAGTATGATAGCAAAAACAATCATAAAAAATAACACATAACACAATGATTTAACGTGGAAACCTTGCTAAGGGAAAAACCACTTGCGATCGGTAACCCAAAATAAGTCACTCTTATGAAGTGAGCTCAGTGAAGAGCCAACCCTATTAAAGGTTACAATACACACTGTTAGGTGTGACTTGGTTAGAGGATTTATCACTAACAGTTAAATTTTGACCAGCCTTCACTATGGGGTCAACAAGATAACACTTTACATTCAATGAATGTCATAGGGTAGAACATAAGACTGTTAAGTCCACTCAGTTAAGAGATTTTTTGAATCAATGGTTAAACTGATACAGTACTGATCTGATTCAAATAAAACTCAATTGCAAATATTGAGATCTATGATAAGCCCATACAAATCCTCTGATCGTTAAACAATTTCACTTCCTTAATATTCTTTAACTTACTTTCAGTCAGTAAATGGTTCTCTAACGCTTGGTAAACTCTGTAGCTCGGTTCTTTCAATAACCAGTTTGATCAAGTATGCATGAATACAGTCTTCACGTGAAATCTTTGCAGTCTTCTTCTTCCTAGCATGTTTCAATAATGAAACTCATATCTCTTATATAGACAAGTAAATCATTTTCATATCAGCCATTAGATTTTTCCACTTAATCTCCTTCATCCATTTTGCCGCTTAAACCTTCCTCAGCAGATGTGTCATTAACATGTTTCGATCTCATCCTTTAGATCTTCTCCAAATTTTGTCAGTCATGGATCTCATAACAAACTTCATCCTTAACCTCGAAATCATAACAATTTCCAGCTCATCAAATTTAGTCACCTTTTCTTTGCATTTAATGTTTTCATCCATACTCAGTTGATATAGAAATGCATCAAGGATAACTAGCTAACTAGCTCGGTTAATACTATCACTCGGTATACACTGCACTTGCTCCGTGTATACAGAAATCTTCAATTACTGACCACATTGACTTGTTCAATTTCAAATATCTTCTTCATAATAGTTTAATGTAACATGATCAAGTCAACAATATAAAGCCATAGACTCGTCAATAAGTTACCCAATGTTTATCTTATCCTTATCTATCATATCCATCTTTTCCTCATGTAGATATCTCAGTTCTTCATCTTTTCTTCTTTCAACAGATGTTCAGATGTTTGTAACTAACATGATAAGTACTGTAAAAAGTAGTTGACATCAATGGCAACATATTGAATGATTTAATGATCTTACATATCATTTCAATAACTCAGTGATCTCTAATCACTATTTCTTCAGTTCATTGAAATATTCAATCAGTCTTAGTTCATCAATCTCTCCCTTTGGCATTGATGTAAGCACAAGCATTATGAAAATATGCCATACACATACCAAACATGTATTCTACAACTATGTAAGTAAATGTTGTAGCTTGGTAAGCTCTCCCTAGCTTGATATTGAATATGTTTAATCACTACAAAACATAACAACATTACAAGTGTAGACTCTCCCTGTGGTTTTGATCTTTTCAGTTCTTAGATTCCCTTTGTTCTTAGAAACAAATATTCAAGTCTCTCCCTTTCTGCAATCTCTCTCTTTGTTTGTGTTCTTAGTAACTTATTTTCCATATTTATTTTCTCTCCCTTTGACAACAATGCCAAAGAAAATATACAAACAACTCTACATCAACTGAGTATTCCTCTATTTTTCGGTTCATATCAGGTACCTTTAGTGTATAGATAAACAAATTTCCATTCCAACTTCTCCAATCTTTCACAACCTTAGACAAAATCCAAAATGTGAGCTATGTGCATCAACATGAATGATCTTCTGATAAGTATAGGTTTATGCAACCTCCAGATCACCTTAGTGACTGCTAGACATGGGACGGACCCCAAGTCTAGTCCTCAAATATTCAAATGTGTCCTTTGGTAATGGTTTAGTAAAGATATCAACAAGTTGTTCCTTAGATGTTACAAATTCCAGTTTCACCCACTTCTCTTGAACTTGTTCCCTTAAATAGTGATACTTAATAGATATATGCTTTGTCTTTGAATGTATCATAGGATTCTTAGAAATATTTATAGCACTAGTGTTGTCATAATATATAATCACCAGGTCAGTGATTACCTCATTCATCCCTTCCAACACTTGTCTGATCCAAGCAATATTTGAACAATTTGTAGCAGCAACAACATACTCTACTTCAGTAGTAGACTAAAAAATGCATGCTTTTTTCTTGCTAATCCAAGTTACAAGCCTTTCCCCTAAAAAGAATGCTCCATCGGTTGTGCTCTTATGGTCATCTATGTTTCCAGCCCAATCTGCATCAGTGTAAACTCTAAGTTCAGATTCTCCTTCCAATGTGTACCATAATCCATAGTCCTCTATTTTCTTCAGGTATCTCAAAATTATTTTCACTGCAACCATACGTGAATCTTTAGGATTGGCAAAAAATCTTGCCACAATCCCTGTTGCATGTGCAATATCAGGCCTAGTGTGTACAACATACATCATTTTACCAATCATAGATCAGCACAGAGTCTGATTTAATTCTCTAGATTCATCATCCTTTGTTAATTTACATCCAGTGACCATCGATGTTCCTACTGGTTTAGCACCTTCCATGCCAAAATTATTTAATACTTCTTTAATGTATTTTGATTAAGTGATAAAAATCTCATATTTCTGTTGTATAATATGCAAACCTAGAAAGAATTTAATCTCTCCAAACATTGACATCTCAAATTCCGTTCTCATTTCATCAACAAAAGATTTGCAAATCTGATCTTGTCCACCAAAGATTATATCATCAACAAATATCTTAGCAATCAAAATGTTATCATCAGAATCTCCTTTCATATACAAATTATTGTTTTCACTAGTTCTTATAGAGCCAATACTAATAAGATAAGCATGTAGTCTTTCATACCATGCCCTCGATGCTTGCTTCAGTCCATATAAAGCTTTGTGTAGTCTACATACCATGTCTTTCTGATTTGGATCAATAAACCCTTTCAGTTGTTCTATGTAGACCTCCTCCTCAAGAATTCCATTCAAAAAAGATGATTTCACATCCATTTGATATACTTTAAATCCCTTACATGCAACATAATCAAGTAATATGAGAACTCCTTCTAGTCTAGCAACATGTGCAAGGGTTTCACCATAATCAATACCTTCTTCTTGTGCATATCCCTTGCAAACAAGTCTTGCCTTATTCCTAGTGACCTCTCCATTTTCATTCAACTTATTCCTGAATATCCACTTAGTACCAATAACATTTTTATCCTTTGGTCTAGGTACCAATGTCCATGTCTTATTCTTTTCAATTTGTTCAATTCCCTCATTCATAGCATTTATCCATTCTTCATTTTCAAGTGCATCCCTAACATTCTTAGGTTCAAACTCACAAGCTAAGCATGTGTTTTGTCTTAACTTACTTCTGGTCAACATGCCAACTTGCTTATCTCCAATGACTTGATTCTCTGGATGGTGTCTTCTAAAAATATTTCTAGCACTTGATCTTTTCTCTGCTCATCATTCTGTTCAGGTTCATTTTCCTGCTTGGTAGCTTCTTCCTGATTCTTGGTTTCCATTTGCTGATTATCGGTAGCATTTTCCTAATGCTCAGTAGACTCAGCCTATGGCTTCGGTAGATAATCTGGATCTTCAACATAAGTAAACCTACCATAGTCTTTTGGTTCCTTCATGTTTTCTTCATCATTCTTATCATAAAACTCATCAACTTTTACATTAGCACTTTCTATCATCTTATTAGTAACTTTTTTCAAACATTTATAAGAATTACTCTTAGTAGAATATCCTAAGAATGTTCCTTCATCACCTTTAGAGTCAAATTTACCATTCCTATCATCTTTTAGAATATAACACTTGCTACCAAAGATTCTAAAATAACTTACACTCAGTGTGTATCCAAACCATAACTCGTAAGGTGTCTTGTTTGTGTCTTTCTTCAGTTGAACTCGGTTCATGACATATACTGTTGTGCTAACTGCCTCTCTCCAATAAATTTGTGCAACATTTTTCTCAATCATCAATGTTCTAGCATAATCAACAATAGATCAGTTTCTCCTTTTAGCAATTCCATTCTGTTGTGGTGTTCTAGGTGCAGAAACCTACCTTTTTATACCATGCTCATTACAAAAGTTAGTGAATTCATTAGAAACAAACTCACCTCCTCTATCAGACCTTAAGCATTTCAATTATTTTCTAGTTTCTTTTTCTGCTTTAGCCTTATACCATTTACACAGTTTAAATGCCTCAATTTTTTCTTTCAAGAACATAACTGTCATCAATCTAGTATAGTCATCAACAAACAAAATAAAGTATCTATCACCATGGTAGCTTTGAGTTCTCATAGGACCACATAAGTCACTATGAACCAGCTCCAAAATTCCTTTAGATGAATAGTCCTTACTTTTAAAACTAGATTTGTCATCTTCCCTTTCTAACATTGATGACACATAACATGATCAGGTTTGGTTAGACTAGGCAATCCTCTAACTTTTCTCTTTCTACTGATCTTAATCATGTTATCAAAATTTACATGACATAACCTCTTATGCCATAACCATGCATCTTCATTTTTCACCAGCAAACAAGAAGTTTCAGCATTGTCAAGATAAAATAAATTACCTTTTGATTGTCCTCCAGTTTCAACAAAATTTCCATTTTTATCATAGGTTTTCACCTTCTTGCTTTCAAATGCAACTCAGTGACCTAAGTTATTCAGCTTTGCTACACTCAACAAATTGTAATTAATTTATTTTACCCAGTATGCATTATCACATCTAATTAAATCATTCAATAAAATAGATCCTTTTCCTTTAACCATGCAAGGTGTGTCATTTCCCATTTTCACTGATCCTCCATTATAATGCTCAAGATGATCAAAATTATCTTCATCACCGGTCATGTGATGTGTACAACCACTATCAATGATCCAAGTATCATTCTTACTAACTTTAGAAATAAGTGTTTTTTCTACATACCTTTCCTCCTCTTTTGATTCATCTTTCATTGCAACAAACACTACCTCAATATCATCATCAATGTCGGTGTCAGTGTCATATTCTCCAACAAGGTAACATGCCTTTTGCCCTTATCTTTGTGATCTTGGTTGTCTTTGTTGTAGTGTTAGTAACCTCTATTATTCCTTCTACCATAACTTCCATCACCAGATCGGTCTCTGTGTTTATCTTCCTCTTTCCTGTTAGGGCATATAGCAGCAATATGGACAACTTTACAATTAAAACAAGATAAAGGTAACTTTCCCTTATATCTACCTTTACCTTTCTGCAGTCTCCAGGCCATAAGTGCTTCAAGCTCATCAAGCTCATCATCAATATTACTATCACTCTCATTCCTTATATTATGCTTACTGCTTGATTTACCAATCTTAAGAGATGATATAAAAGAAGACTCAACATTTGGTACAACATTATTCTCAAAATTGTTCAGCTCGAAAGTTGTCAACTTTCTAATCAGATTATCAAGAGTAAGAGTGCTATTAGTTGCAGATCTCATTTCATGAATAGTGGATATTCTGATTGCATAGATAGGCAACAAGGTTCTCAGTATCTTACTTACCAATGTATCTTCATAAATGATACCACCAGCTCCTTGGATAGCATTGACCACCTCTTTGATTCGATTTGTGTACTATGTAATGTTCTCTCCTTCCTTCATCTTCATGTCATCAAATCTACCTCTCAAGCTTTCAGCTCTGGCTCTCATCACATTCACATCACCATCATAAACTAGAGAAAGTTTATCCCACATTTCCTTCATTGTAGTGCAATCCTTGACATCCTCAAATTCAGCATCAGATAGAGTAGAAACAATCTCTATCATAGTTATTGTTGGTAGTGGGCCAGTGTCCCTCAAAGGGTTCACAACATGGCTTAACCACCTCCTGTGTCTTCTATAAGTCTATTATTTGTATCGGGCATTAACAGGTTAATCTTTTGGTGCAACGACAACCACTACTTGTAACAAGTAGTATCAGAGCTTGGTCACATGTTTGAATCCATGCAAGCCACGATGAGTGATGCTGGGAGGGGGATTGTTGGTAGTGGGCCAGTGTCTCTTGCATGGTTCGCGACATGGATTAACCATCTCATGTGTCTTCTATAAGTCTAGTAGTTGTATTAGGCATTAATAGGTTGATCTTTTGGTGCAACCACAACCACTACTTGTAACAGTAATATTGTGTTCATGTCGGTCTCCCAACTAATCAAGAGTCAAAGGACCAACAGTCGATTATAAGTAGCCATTGTCCAGTAAATGTATTGTAGATTCTCCAATTCCAGATATGTGAAGTCTCATCCAGCTTTGCCATGTAGTAAATTTGTCTTTGTTAAGCTTTGGCACTTCCCTCTTATATATCTTGTAATCTTTATGCTCTAAGTCCTTAAAAATTTCTTCCAAGCAACCAATATGCTCTAATACCAATTGTTAGAATAACTGAGAGGGGGGTGAATCAGTTAGATTAGTTATCCTACAGTCCCAAATGCAAAGATGTACCTTACAAAACAATTCCAACAAATTATACAGCTCGGTAACATAAAATATCAATATGTCTATTCAGTTTACTGAATACTCGTAAATATCCAATTGTGATTACTGACCAAATCAACTATGTAGTATGTAAAGTATGATAGAAAAAATAATCATAACAAATAACAGATAACACAATATTTTAACGTGGAAACCCTGCTAAGGGAAAAACCACATGGGACCGGTAACCCAAAATAATTCACTCTTTTGAAGTGAGCTCGGTGAAGAGCCAACCATGTTAAAGGTTACAATACACACTGTTAGGTGTGACCTAGTTAGAGGATTTATCACCAACAATTAAATTTTGACCAGAATTCACTATGGGTTCAACAAGATAACACTTTACATTCAACAAATATCATAGGGTAGAACATAAGATTGTTAAGTCCACTTGGTTAAGAGATTTTCTGAATCAATGGTTAAACTAATATAGTACTGATCTGATTCAAATGCAACTCAATTGCAAATATTGAGATCTATGCTAAGCCCATACAAATCCTTTGATCATTAAATAATTTCACTTCCTCAATATTCTTCAACTTACTTTCACTCGGTAAATGGTTCTGTGACTCTCGGTAAACTTCGCAGCTCAGTTCTTTGAATAACTAGTTTGATCAGACATGCATGAATAAAGTCTTCATGCGAAATCTCTACAATCTTCTTCTTCCTAGCATGTTTCAATAATGAAACTCATATCTCTTATATAGACAAGTAAATCATTTTCATATCAGCCCTTAGATTTTGCCACTTAATCTCCTTCATCCATTTTGTTGCTTAAACCTT